>JASGXE010001781.1:0-12399 GCA_030068105.1 Sinentomon sp. SZTP_YWyxl
GCCGAAAAAATGAGGTCAGGTTATTGTTTATGCCACAGTGTTCGTGAGACGGCAACCAAATCTCACTGGGGTAAGCGTACATACTTAGCTCTGTGCTATTTAAATGGCGCAAGTGCAAGTGAAGGGAATTGAGCTTACGGTCCTTCATCTTCAAGGAAGCTTGCAAACAAGAAACCATGGTGCCATTTGAAAAATTTGTGAAAAGGTGCTGTCATCTTTTGAGCAGAGGGCTGCCATAATCAAAAGGAAAGAAGTGCTGCCATCTCCAAAGACACTGGCGAATTCAAAAACCAATGGATTCATCAAAATTCTCATGCTGCCATCGCTTACAAAATACATGTGCTGCCATCTCGAACTGTTTGAAAAACAAAATACACGTGCTGCCATCTCTTGAGCTGTTTGAAAACAAAATACACGTGCTGCCATCTCTTGAGCTGTTTGAAAAACAAAATACACGTGCTGCCATCTCTTGAGCTGTTTGAAAAACAAAATACACGTGCTGCCATCTCTTGAGCTGTTTGAAAAACAAAATACACGTGCTGCCATCTCTTGAGCTGTTTGAAAAACAAAATACACGTGCTGCCATCTCTTGAGCTGTTTGAAACCAAAATACACGTGCTGCCATCTCTTGAGCCGTTTGAAAAACAAAATACACGTGCTGCCATCTCTTGAGCTGTTTGAAAAACAAAATACACGTGCTGCCATCTCTTGAGAAATTAAAAATGAAAACACGTGCTGCCATCTCTCGAGCTGTTTGAAAAACAAAATACATGTGCTGCCATCTCTTGAGCTGTTTGAAAAACAAAATACACGTGCTGCCATCTCTTGAGCTGTTTGAAAAAAAAATACACTGCTGCCATCTCTTGAGCTGTTTGAAAAACAAAATACACGTGCTGCCATCTCTTGAGCTGTTTGAAAAAAAATACACGTGTCATCTCTTGAGCTGTTTGAAAAGCAAAATGCTCACACTGCCATCTCTTGAGCAGTTTGAAAAACAAAATACTTGCACTGCCATCTCTTGAGCTGTTTGAAAAAAGGAAATACACATGCTGCCATCTCTTGAGTAATTTGATAAACAAATTCTCGTACTGCCATCTCTTGAGCTGTTTGAAAAACCAAATACACGTGCTGCCATCTCTTGAGCTGTTTGAAAAACAAAATACACGTGCTGCCATCTCGAGCGGTTTGAAAAACAAAATACACGTGCTGCCATCTCTTGAGCTGTTTGAAAAACAAAATACACGTGCTGACATCTCTTGAGCTGTTTGAAAAACAAAATACACGTGCTGCCATCTCTTGAGCTGTTTGAAAAACAAAAACACGTGCTGCCATCTCTTGAGCTGTTTGAAAAAAAAATACACGTGCTGCCATCTCTTGAGCTGTTTGAAAAACAAAATACACGTGCTGCCATCTCTTGAGCTGTTTGAAAAAAATACACGGTGTCATCTCTTGAGCTGTTTGAAAAGTAAAATGCTCACACTGCCATCTCTTGAGCAGTTTGAAAAAAAAATACTTGCACTGCCATCTCTTGAGCTGTTTGAAAAACGAAATACACGTGCTGCCATCTCTTGAGTAATTTGATAAACAAATTCTCTTACTGCCATCTCTTGAGCTGTTTGAAAAACCAAATACACGTGCTGCCATCTCTTGAGCTGTTTGAAAAAAAAAAACACGTGCTGCCATCTCTTGAGCTGTTTGAAAAACGAAATACACGTGCTGCCACCTCTTGAGCTGTTTGAAAAACAAAATACACGTGCTGACATCTCGAGCTGTTTGAAAAACAAAATACACGTGCTGCCATCTCTTGAGCTGTTTGAAAAACAAAATACACGTGCTGCCATCTCTTGAGCTGTTTGAAAAACAAAATACACGTGCTGCCATCTCTTGAGCTGTTTGAAAAACAAAATACACGTGCTGCCATCTCTTGAGCTGTTTGAAAAAAAAATACACGTGTCATCTCTTGAGCTGTTTGAAAAGTAAAATGCTCACACTGCCATCTCTTGAGCAGTTTGAAAAACAAAATACTTGCACTGCCATCTCTTGAGCTGTTTGAAAAAAGGAAATACACATGCTGCCATCTCTTGAGTAATTTGATAAACAAATTCTCGTACTGCCATCTCTTGAGCTGTTTGAAAAACCAAATACACGTGCTGCCATCTCTTGAGCTGTTTGAAAAACAAAATACACGTGCTGCCATCTCGAGCGGTTTGAAAAACAAAATACACGTGCTGCCATCTCTTGAGCTGTTTGAAAAACAAAATACACGTGCTGACATCTCTTGAGCTGTTTGAAAAACAAAATACACGTGCTGCCATCTCTTGAGCTGTTTGAAAAACAAAATACACGTGCTGCCATCTCTTGAGCTGTTTGAAAAACAAAATACACGTGCTGCCATCTCTTGAGCTGTTTGAAAAACAAAATACACGTGCTGCCATCTCTTGAGCTGTTTGAAAAAAAATACACGGTGTCATCTCTTGAGCTGTTTGAAAAGTAAAATGCTCACACTGCCATCTCTTGAGCAGTTTGAAAAACAAAATACTTGCACTGCCATCTCTTGAGCTGTTTGAAAAACGAAATACACGTGCTGCCATCTCTTGAGTAATTTGATAAACAAATTCTCTTACTGCCATCTCTTGAGCTGTTTGAAAAACCAAATACACGTGCTGCCATCTCTTGAGCTGTTTGAAAAACAAAATACACGTGCTGCCATCTCTTGAGCTGTTTGAAAAACGAAATACACGTGCTGCCACCTCTTGAGCTGTTTGAAAAACAAAATACACGTGCTGACATCTCGAGCTGTTTGAAAAACAAAATACACGTGCTGCCATCTCTTGAGCTGTTTGAAAAACAAAATACACGTGCTGCCATCTCTTGAGCTGTTTGAAAAACAAAATACACGTGCTGCCATCTCTTGAGCTGTTTGAAAAACAAAATACACGTGCTGCCATCTCTTGAGCTGTTTGAAAAAAAATACACGTGTCATCTCTTGAGCTGTTTGAAAAGCAAAATGCTCACACTGCCATCTCTTGAGCATTTGAAAAACAAAATACTTGCACTGCCATCTCTTGAGCTGTTTGAAAAAAGGAAATACACATGCTGCCATCTCTTGAGTAATTTGATAAACAAATTCTCGTACTGCCATCTCTTGAGCTGTTTGAAAAACCAAATACACGTGCTGCCATCTCTTGAGCTGTTTGAAAAACAAAATGCACGTGCTGCCATCTCGAGCAATTTAAAATTAAAATACACGTGCTGCCATCTCTTGAGCTGTTTGAAAAACAAAATACACGTGCTGCCATCTCTTGAGCTGTTTTAAAAAACAAAATACACGTGCTGCCATCTCTTGAGCTGTTTGAAAAACAAAATACACGTGCTGCCTCTTTGAGCTGTTTGAAAAAAAAAACACGTGCTGCCATCTCTTGAGCTGTTTGAAAAACAAAATACACGTGCTGCCATCTCTTGAGCTGTTTGAAAAAAAATACACGTGGTGTCATCTCTTGAGCTGTTTGAAAAGTAAAATGCTCACACTGCCATCTCTTGAGCAGTTTGAAAAACAAAATACTTGCACTGCCATCTCTTGAGCTGTTTGAAAAACGAAATACACATGCTGCCATCTCTTGAGTAATTTGATAAACAAATTCTCGTACTGCCATCTCTTGAGCTGTTTGAAAAACCAAATACACGTGCTGCCATCTCTTGAGCTGTTTGAAAAACAAAATACACGTGCTGCCATCTCTTGAGCTGTTTGAAAAACGAAATACACGTGCTGCCACCTCTTGAGCTGTTTGAAAAACAAAATACACGTGCTGACATCTCGAGCTGTTTGAAAAACAAAATACACGTGCTGCCATCTCTTGAGCTGTTTGAAAAACAAAATACACGTGCTGCCATCTCTTGAGCTGTTTGAAAAACAAAATACACGTGCTGCCATCTCTTGAGCTGTTTGAAAAACAAAATACCGTGCTGCCATCTCTTGAGCTGTTTGAAAAAAAAAAATACACGTGTCATCTCTTGAGCTGTTTGAAAAGTAAAATGCTCACACTGCCATCTCTTGAGCAGTTTGAAAAACAAAATACTTGCACTGCCATCTCTTGAGCTGTTTGAAAAACAAATACACATGCTGCCATCTCTTGAGAATTTGATAAACAAATTCTCGTACTGCCATCTCTTGAGCTGTTGAAAAACCAAATACACGTGCTGCCATCTCTTGAGCTGTTTGAAAAACAAAATACACGTGCTGCCATCTCGAGCGGTTTGAAAAACAAAATACACGTGCTGCCATCTCTTGAGCTGTTTGAAAAACAAAATACACGTGCTGACATCTCTTGAGCTGTTTGAAAAACAAAATACACGTGCTGCCATCTCTTGAGCTGTTTGAAAAACAAAATACACGTGCTGCCATCTCTTGAGCTGTTTGAAAAAAAAATACACGTGCTGCCATCTCTTGAGCTGTTTGAAAAACAAAATACACGTGCTGCCATCTCTTGAGCTGTTTGAAAAAAAATATACGTGGTGTCATCTCTTGAGCTGTTTGAAAAGTAAAATGCTCACACTGCCATCTCTTGAGCAGTTTGAAAAACAAAATACTTGCACTGCCATCTCTTGAGCTGTTTGAAAAACGAAATACACATGCTGCCATCTCTTGAGTAATTTGATAAACAAATTCTCGTACTGCCATCTCTTGAGCTGTTTGAAAAACCAAATACACGTGCTGCCATCTCTTGAGCTGTTTGAAAAACAAAATACACGTGCTGCCATCTCGAGCTGTTTGAAAAACAAAATACACGTGCTGCCATCTCTTGAGCTGTTTGAAAAACAAAATACACGTGCTGCCATCTCTTGAGCTGTTTGAAAAACAAAATACACGTGCTGCCATCTCTTGAGCTGTTGAAAAAAAAAATACACGTGGTGTCATCTCTTGAGCTGTTTGAAAAGTAAAATGCTCACACTGCCATCTCTTGAGCAGTTTGAAAAACAAAATACTTGCACTGCCATCTCTTGAGCTGTTTGAAAAACAAAATACACATGCTGCCATCTCTTAGTAATTTGATAAACAAATTCTCGTACTGCCATCTCTTCAGCTGTTTGCAAAACAAAATTACTCGTGCTGCCATCTCTTGAGCTGTTTGAAAAACAAAGTTTTGATGAAAAAGTTGCCAAGTGATGGCAGCACAAGTATTTTATTTTTCAAAATTCCCAAAAGATGGCAGCACGAGTATTTTACTTTTCAAATTTCTTAGAGATGGCAGCACAAGGATTTTATTTTTCAAAATTCCCAAGAGATGGCAGCACGAGTATTTTTCAAAGTTCTCAAGAGATGGCAGCACGAGTATTTTATTTTCAAACAGCTCAAGAGATGGCAGCACGAGTATTTTGTTTTTCAAACAGCTCAAGAGATGGCAGCACGAGTATTTTATTTTCAAACGGCTCAAGAGATGGCAGCACGAGTATTTATTTTTCAATTTTTAAGAGATGGCAGCACAAGTATTTTTGGAAAAATTTGCCAAGCGATGGCACCACTGGTTTCTAATTCATTTCTAAATCATAAGTGCCTTGGGAGATGGCAACAAAGTGTTTTGTTTTTCAAAATTTTCGAGAGATGGCACCCCTCGTTTTTCGCAGCACTGACTTTTGTTTTCCATTTAAAAGGTTGGCACTGCTGAAAAAGGACTTGTGAATTAAAAAATCACCAGTGCCAACTAGTGACAAATTTTTGATCAAAATCAACCCTGCCATCTCTTGAAAAATTTGAATTTGAACCCGCCACCTTCAAGCCAAATCTGCATTTTCCCCATGAACAACCCATGTCAATGAGGAAATGCTGCATTCTCTATCTGCCTCCCTCCTTCCCTTTCAAACCCACCTGCCGATCTCTCTCTCTCTCTCTTTTTTTTTTAAACAGGGTGTTGGTGGGACATAATAGATATGGGATATTCCTGATGACCATGCGAATAAAAAATGGAAAATTTTCTTCTGACCCCTCGTTTCCTAAATATCGCCCCCCAAAGAATTCTGTTGCCATGGCAACCGAGATTGTTGGGGGACCATATCGCAGAAATGGGAGGTGGTTCGTTTGCTCTGAAGAACTTTTCCACAAAAATGGTTCTTGTACAGTGAAATCGACTTCATCCCTATTGGCCCCAAAAAAGACGCAACGGGGCCAATGGGGATGAAGTCCATTTTACCCTACAAGGTCCCTTTTTGTGGAGAAGTTCTTTGGCACAAACGAAAAATAAATGGGCCAGTTGCAAAATGTGATACAACCCCCCATTTCCGAGATATGGCCCTCCAAAAATCTCGGTTGCCATGGCAACAGAATTCTTTTGGGGGGCTATATCTAGGAAACGAGGGGTCAAAGGAAAACTTCTCATTGATAAATTTTCAATCGTATGGCGATCAGGAATATCCCTTATCAATTATGCCCGGCCTTTACTCTCAACACCCTGGAAATTTTTATTTTCTTGCGTCAGGGTGTCTGCAGCCGGACAGATACCATTTTCCTTGCCTTTTCCAGATGGAAATTCCAACATTTTGGGGATTCATTGCCCAATTCCTTCAGCATATTTAATGGCCAGAATAAGTGTTTTCAAAAAATTGGAAAACGGCCTGCAGCTTGGATTTTGTTGATTGCCCCAAGTCACAAGTGTGGCTTAACCTCGCATCAATACAAAAAAAAATGAAGAAATCCAGTCAAACCCCGTTCTAAAAAAGCATACACGTCACTTGCTAGAGAATGAGAAATTTCCAAAAAAAATCCCCAACTTTGCAAACAACTTTCACAAATTCCCTGACTTTTCCAGAATGGCAAAATTCCAGGTTCTTGATGGGTCTTGAACGATTCTTGCGCCTCCGGCGTCCATTCTGGTCACTGCGCCCTCCATTTAAGTCCTGGCAAAGACCTCCCGTGTGTTGCGGCATGAGCAATCCGATATGCAAACATTCCAGGCTGCAGCATGATCCTCACATGTTGGCCGTACAAGACAACAGCCACAAACATGTTTCTGCTGGGATGCGGCTCCTGCTCCTATTCAGATCACAATAATGCTCTCTGCAAGCACGCCACGGCTTTATTTCCGAAGCTTTGGATTCCCATTAAACACCGATTCCCCTGCCTTGTTTTATCCCACAACCTTCTATTTTCTTCACCACCTGAACATTCAAGCCCTCAATTCACACCAACCAAACCACTTTTGATTCCAACTCTGCATAACTTAACCCTCGATCTCTGAAGCTCTCTCGGAATCTCGCAACCTGGGCTCACGAACAGCCATTAAACCAATTCCTTCTGCATTAACACTGTCCCACAGTTCAAACCATTTCCCCTTCCCACCACTCTTGAATGTTTTGGAAACCAATGCACAATGATGTTAGCCCAACGTTTGACCCGGATTTCCACTTATTCCTGAACATGTTGGGACCACGTATGTTGAGAATCAGCCATCTGGGTCCCAACAATCACCATCCCAAAAACGGATTTTGGCCGATTTCTGCTTCTCATTGGGTACAGCACGATTGTACCTCCATCACACACACTGCTCATTCAAACCCATGATCACACCACCCCATCATGCGCTCAAATCAGACCAATGTCACCGAGTTCATCCCTCACATCCTCCAAGACTGCCATCGTGCCGTTCCCTTAAAATCACGACACTCCCCAAAGATCCTCCCCATGCTGCAACACATCACATATTCCGACCACTCGTGTCAAACCCCACCTGCACACAATGAAACCACGCACAACACAACTCGCATCGTACCGCCTCATCTTCCGCCCAACCAGTTTCGCACGTTTCCCGCACTTATCCTTCACCTTCCGACACACCAGACAAACCAAAAGCAAAAAAGGAATACCAAGAATCTGCAAGAAGTGCAACGCCTTCCCCCAGCAAAGCAGATGACGCATTCTGCTTATCAGTTTGCTGTTGATGCCGAAATTGTTTCCCAGTGAGTTTTTATTTCTCTTTTTCTTCCGGGACCAGGTTGACAAAAAGAAAAATTGGTGAAATAAACAACGAATTACGCAAATTTTTTTGCGTTTTATTTTATTTCCACAAAACAAACGAATAGTCGACAAAAAAGCACTCGAAAAATGAATCTGTGAGAATCAAAAGGTCGTGAGTTCATTATTCTTGGCAGTTGAGAGAGATGGCCACAAGAGAATTTTGACAGTTGACAATCAAAAGGGTGATGTCCCATTTGTGGGGAAACAGGCATTTGTACATTCAGAGAAACATTAATGTTCCCATAAACTGGTACATTTTCGTCACAGATGTGTGACTGCATTAATTGTAACAAGAACAACCATAGGACCCACAAATCAACTATGTGAGTCCCCAATGATGGGTAAATCATTGTTTCTGAGACTGTACACTGCACAGGATGGGACTTTTGATCGTAAACTTGTTTCACTTGAGTCCAACAAAACGAATCTGAACTCAACTCTCAACTGCCAAACTACAAGTATGGACTCTTCAATTGAAGAGGTTAGGATCAAAAATGGCCAAGTCCAAAATCATCGATTTTGAGACAAGGGTACCAGTCGCTTGGTTGCATGAGGCGCCATCTCCGTGTCGTGTCTTGAACCAAATCATCGGATGTTGCAGGGCTTGCAAAACGGCTGTCAGGTGCAGAGAGCGCCAAGATCATCATCAATGTTGAATCAAATGCAGCCAGAAAAAAAAACGCAAAATGGACTTGGCCATTTTTGATCCTCACCTCTTCAATTAGAGAATTGACCTCGTGTCGTCTAGAGTCCACCTGGAGTTGTCAAGTTCGTCCAAGAAGTCATTGTAATTCTGGACAAATTCATCATTCAATTTCTTCACGTTTATCGGAACGTTGTGCACTACAAGGAGAAACATAAAAAATAAAACACAAAACATAGGCCTCTTTACACACATGACTCAACATTCAATTCAATTGATCTCCTATTGAATACAGAATACAGAGGTAACCCGTAACCCTAAAATACCACCTTTGCCGAATGTTGACTGATTTGGATGAAATTGTGCAGGCAATTTAGTGTCAGAAAAAAAACAAGGCTCTCTCCAGTGCTAAGATTTCGCTTTGAAGCCTGCATTCGTAGCGCTAGGCTATTTAATAGATCTCAGAAGCCCGTGGTCCAAATGAGTTGAAATTTGGTGTGGAACTTCTACAGCAAGGGCCAGAGACAAAAATGAACTGGAATGGACAAATTCCTGAACTTGGAAGTGATTTTTCTTGATGACAAATGTCTAGCGATGCCAAAAAAGAGTAAAACTGATAGCTATAAATGATCTAACTTGGCTAAAAATAGTCATACAATGATCATTCTAGTTCAGAATTGTTGCTCAAGAGAAAACACCATCTGGTGAAAATTTCACACCAATCGGACCACAAACAGCTGAGATCTATTCAAAACAAACCGGAAAAACATGGTTTCGAGATGCACGCGATTTAAATAGGAGTGAAAAATAGATTTAAATCGGTGTGAAAAAATAATGTTCAAATTTTGTTTCGAAAATTCATTCTGTAAAAATGCTACCTGCCGTCAGCGCATTTTCCGAAGGCTGATGTAAAGCCATTTATGGAAGGATTTTGATGAAACAAAGACCAAATAAATTTTCAGAAAGAAACGGACTACATGAAGGGCCAAGAAAATTTTAATTAAAATTTTGTAATTTTTAACGCAGGCGTCGCAGCGCTTCAAAAATAATCAAAATAGGATTTATAGAACACAAACAAAAAAATATAGGACATTTTATAGGACAAATAACAGAATTATAGGACTTTATAGGACACCTTTATCAGCCATATAATGTGAATGTGGTGTTGTTACAAATTATTAGTGTGCTGGATTCTCGTAAAAATGAAATAAATAAAGAAAAATACTAAATAGGCCCACTGGCATCCACCCACTTGCTGACTTCCCTCTGTTTCTTTTTTTTTAGGCAAAGAAGCAAGTTGTCTTTCTACCTATTATTTCTTACGTCAAATGAACCAAAATGGCATTTTTATACAGGGTAGCCCAAAAGTCTTTGGCCATATGAAAAATGAAAATTTGCTGTTTTTATCAAATTTTGTGATCTGAAACTTTTTCTAATTCCAACCATGTCTCTCAACACTTTAATAATTGGAACAACATGTGCACATATTGGAATGCCCAAAGTCGTTGGCCATGGCAAAAAATCAAATTTGCTGTTTTTGTCATATTTTGTGATCTGAAACTTTTTTGAGGTCCCACCACAGATGTCACCATTTTATTCGGTGCTAAACTTTCCGATAAAAGACTTGATATCCGTGGTTGGAGCGAGAAATCGTTTTAGATCACAAAATATGATAAAAATATCAAATTTACGTTTTTCCTATGGCCAAAGACTTTTGGGCTACCCTGTATTAATTACATATCATGCCAAATAGGGGTATTTTTCATCAATAATTCGAATAAATTCAAAAGTGATGTTCATTCAATTCCAAAAGACACCAGAAACGAAGGTTGTTTCAAAAGTCTTTGTAACTGCCCTGCATTTTTGATACCCGCTCAGCTGACCTTTCCCATGGTCTCAAAAACGCATGGGAAAGGTCAGCTCCTTGTCAACCTTCATTTGAAATTTGAAGCAAATCAGTCAGAAACATAGAAAAAATTAATTAGCTGGTTTTGCCACAGTTGGCATTTTGTTGGCCAATTTGAAACGAGTTTTTGGGGATTCTTCTTGTCAATATTGCATTGTTGAAAATTGGATTTCAAACAGATTTCAAAGCCGGAAAAAACGAACTTCTGTCACCTACAACGATCCCCTTTATTCACGGTGCTCAATGACGGCTGCAAACGAGCTCAAGTTCAATACTTCATAATTTTCTTCATAATTCTTTTGCTTTCCTGGAATTGCAGCGCCGTATGTTTTCAGGCGCACAGTTTCCCACTTGTGCGCCTAGCTTATCCGTGGAATATGCAATACGCATTCTTTTGCTTTCCTGGAATTGCAGCGCCGTATGTTTTCAGGCGCACAGTTTCCCACTTGTGCGCCTAGCTTATCCGTGGAATATGCAATACGCATTCTTTTGCTTTCCTGGAATTGCAGCGCCGTATGTTTTCAGGCGCACAGTTTGCCACTTGTGCGCCTAGCTTATCCGTGGAATATGCAATACGCATTCTTTTGCTTTCCTGGAATTGCAGCGCCGTATGTTTTCAGGCGCACAGTTTCCCACTTGTGCGCCTAGCTTATCCGTGGAATATGCAATACGCATTCTTTTGCTTTCCTGGAATTGCAGCGCCGTATGTTTTCAGGCGCACAGTTTCCCACTTGTGCGCCTAGCTTATCCGTGGAATATGCAATACGCATTCTTTTGCTTTCCTGGAATTGCAGCGCCGTATGTTTTCAGGCGCACAGTTTCCCACTTGTGCGCCTAGCTTATCCGTGGAATATGCAATACGCATTCTTTTGCTTTCCTGGAATTGCAGCGCCGTATGTTTTCAGGCGCACAGTTTCCCACTTGTGCGCCTAGCTTATCCGTGGAATATGCAATACGCATTCTTTTGCTTTCTTGGAATTGCAGCGCCGTATGTTTTCAGGCGCACAGTTTCCCACTTGTGCGCCTAGCTTATCCGTGGAATATGCAATACGCATTCTTTTGCTTTCCTGGAATTGCAGCGCCGTATGTTTTCAGGCGCAGAGTTTCCCACTTGTGCGCCTAGCTTATCCGTGGAATATGCAATACGCATTCTTTTGCTTTCCTGGAATTGCAGCGCCGTATGTTTTCAGGCGCACAGTTTCCCACTTGTGCGCCAAACTAATTCGTGGAATATGCAACAAGCATATCCCCCCTTGCTGATGTGACACTGGGAGAAGAAAAGAAGAGTCAAGAAAAGGAAACAGCTGATGTTAGTTGATTTGATACAGTCAACTGGAGAAGTTCTTCTGTGTTTGATCATACGGAAGATGTCATTGCCTGTGAAAATGGTCCATTTCCCATTTCTTCGTGCATTGGGAGCCATTGGCAATGCAATTAGAACTTTCTGGGTACTGCCTTATTTCAATACGATGGATTCTGACATCCTTGGCACAATCATTTCAACGTTCCTTACAAATTTGCCAAATCCATTGATCCGATTGTTCACTGATGATTTCTGACTGATCATAATCACTCATGCTCTGTGCTGAATCAAGAACTTACCTCTTGAGGATCAAGTTCTCAATAATTGCGGACCACCATAATTTGATGTATTTAAAAACAAACCCCAACCCTTTGCCAAGGTACGCCAGGTACCTTGAAATCAACCAGGAAAATCGAATTGCACACATTGCAAGACGACGAACAGGATCTTCAGAAAGGGCCGAGAAATGTCTCAAAAGATACGCAAGAAGCAGTTCAGCGGCAGTTGAGGAAAAGGAAAAACAAGATTCCAGATTGGAACAT
>JASGXE010001796.1:0-21069 GCA_030068105.1 Sinentomon sp. SZTP_YWyxl
ATAATTCAAAATCTGGCTTCATCTGACATTTTTTCACATGAAGGATGCCAACTTTGTCCCTTGTCCGAGCTCAACATTCTGACATACAGCTGCACAAAGGTATGCGAAAAGCTGAACAAATAATTTGCTGCAACGAAACTGCCAACGTCCCTGGAATGGTTCACTGTTGGCGACATGTGCCTAAATCATGCAAATTCACCTCCGATGTCATTTTTGAGCCCAAAAATGAATTCATGCATTTCCAAGGCAAAAATACATTTTTTCAAAATGGGCAACTGCCCCCTTAACTGTTAAGGGATTTGCAAGAGCTTCTTGTCAAGAGGACGAACGAAACCAAAGAACTCCTTTATCCGTCAATTATTATGGCCAACAGCCTGGAAAGAAATGTTACTGCCCCAAAGTTCATTTCAATGATCCAGCCTTCCAAGCTCGCCGATCGTAGAAATTCCAAAGATCGCGTAAAACCAGGGGCGGTCCAATGTCAACAGGGCTTGATGCAGTTTCACACGTTACACGAATGTCATGATGTTTTGCGGCTCATATTTATTCGTTCTAAATGTTTACATTAATATCCTAACTCACGCAGGCACGAGTCAGTTTGTAAGGAACCTGTTTGAAGACTTTTGAGAATCCTGGGGTGAGAAGCGATTTGGTCGAAATTCTGCAGTGTAAAGTCACAGAAACAGCAATGACTCCCTAAAAACAAGCACCTACATTGGATCACGGATCCAGGATACATCCTGGATCCGTGCAGCAGATCCAGGATACATCCTGGATCCGTGCACCTTCTTCAACCCCCATAACCATGTTTGCATGGCATGCAGGCCCTGTTTGTTTCCGTTCTTCGGTCGGGGTGAATAATAGTTCAGTTATTCTGCAATTTGGAGTTCTGTGGCAACTCCACTTTTATGTATTTTACAAGTATCCCACAGCTATTTTATTCCGTCACCCTTGCAGTTTCGCCCTTCAATGACATTTCGAAGCACTGTTATCAGAGGGCGGTATATTTATGGCCAGCTTCGATATTTGGTTGTAATTTTGTGCGAAGGGGGATCCAAAAGTAATGCAAGTTGCTCGTTAAATTTCTTTGGGCACAACTTTGATTAAATACACTTGAAAAAACCAATAGAAGCATTCTTCCCTGACATCGATGCAAATTTCCATCTTTCTCATGCAACTGCTTGAAGCCCCACGTTGTTCTAAACTGGGCTCTCTCTTGCCTCTGAATTGCATGATTTTGACAAGGGTTGGATATCGAAAAATTGGAGTCATACCATTGCCAGATCGTATTTAGAAAAAGAAAAGAGCTGCACAAGCTGAGCTCTGATGTGCCTGTGAATGTCTCACAAGAATATCTTTCTCTTTTGCTGTGGGTGATCTAAATTTTCTGGGTTTTATGTGATGCCGAATTTTCATTGCGCTAATTTTTCATGGATTCTGAGAGCTTCTGAGCAATTCTGGTGTGGATTTTAGGAAATGGCTTTCATGCAAGGATGTTTAAAATTAAACGAGTAGATAGAAGGATGTTTTGGCTAAATCAAGTGCAGTTGACACGTTTTCATCTGCAACTGCTTTTGTACACCATCAATATTTCGCTCGTTCATAACCTGATATTTTTGCTTGAGATCAAGAGTCATGTTTGAAACACCCTGTACCACAGGAAAATTGTTTAATTCTTCAGGCAACACTGGGAAATAAGGGCGACTGGTAACCATGTGCTGCTTCCAAAGCAGCAGGACTTTGGTTTCACATTCAAGACAGGGATATGCCAGTGAATTGTTCCGATTAGTTTTGTCTAATTTGAAAAATCCATGATTTTCCTTCAGAGCACCCGAGACATCAAATTCAAGTGCGTGTACAGCGCGTATCAGAAGACTGACAAAGGTCTTCTTTTGCTCAAACGTCTATCAAAGGTCAATATACAAGGGAACAAAAAATTACTGGAATCGCACGCAGGTTTCCCGGACAATGTGCCAACTTGCATTATTTTTGGATCCCCCTTCGTAGGTGTGGGCGCTTCCGGCTGAGGGTCTAGTTTTTCTCCAAAAAAGGTCGAAGGAAGAGAAAGACAAGATGAATCCAAAGGGATCTAAAGGGACATTGTCAGGGCAAAAGCAGACAATGGAATCCCACCACACTAAAATTCTGTGCAACATTCATGACACCAACATACAGGGTGTTTAGTAAATGGCTCCCGTAAACCGGTTTTTCGTAATGTCCTGATTCCCTTGAGTAGAAATGATAAAGGAAAGAATTTTGCTACGACCCCCCATTTCCAAGATATGGAGCCTCAAAGTTCCCGAAATGAACTTTTTGGGGAAGCTCTGGAACCATTTTTCCCATGGAGGTCCCATCCTTTGAGAGTGGGTTCTTCTTGAGAAATATTAATAAGAAAAGATTCAGTAGTCAAATGTGGTGCGGTGCCCCAATTTGCTGATATGAACTCCCAAAAAATCACTCTTGGAAATGTACGGAAATTTCAGTTGGGCTGTTTTTCAACTTGGGCTGATTTCAGTGATTTGGTTGCTAGGCGACTGAAATGTGTCAGCCTGGCATGAACATGAACTGCCACATTCGGCCATTGCTGTTTGGCTAATAAAATGGGGACACAACGGGATTTCTGCACCTGGAAGAGAGCAACCTAAATGAGCTGATTTCGTGGATTTTACTGGCACATATGAGGGTGGATAAAAAACGTTTATCCTAGCTTTTATTGGCCTGCTAGCATTTTCCGCGAGGAGGGGTTCATGTTCTTGCTACGCAAACACATTTAAGTTACATAGCAACCAAATCACTGAAATCAACCCAAGTTGAAAAACAGCCCAACTGAAATTTCCGTACATTTCCTAGAGTGATTTTTGGGAGATTTTTTGGGGATCAGCAAATTGGGGTACCGGACCACATTTGACTACTGAATTTTTCTTTAGCATTTCTCAAGAAGAACCCACTCTCAAAAGATGGGACCTTTATGGGCAAAAGCAACAGCTCCAGAGCTTCCCCAAAAAGTTCATTTTGGGAACTTTGAGGCTCCATATCTTTGAAATGGGGGTCGTAGCAAAATTCTTCCTTCTATCATTTCTACTCGGGGGAATCAGGACATTCCGAAAAACTGGTTTACGAAAGCCATTTACTAAACACCCTGTATAACAGTCAAATGAAAATAAATGGTGCAAAAAAGGACAATCGAGGGCAGTGCGGAAACCTTGCCATTCTCATCTGTTTTTCTTTCTGGTGTTTTCGATTTTGTGCTCTGTTTAACAGTACTTTTGTCACCGAAAGCTCACTCTAGAACTGATCAAAACTTTTTCTAATGCACAAGAAAGAGCAGGCAGACAATGCAAAGGGTGCACTGAAACATTTGGAATGGTATTTTCCATATTCGATTTGTCTTGTGTTGCGATTTATTTCGGATCCACAAAGTGACGTGGAATTTACAGTGTATGATCCCGTATTTTTGTGAGCACCCCCAGATGTAAACGGGTGACAACAGCATTGTAATGAGCACTTTCAATCATGATGTTGGAGGCCACTCCCTGTTTGATGATTATCTGAACACAATGAGTGATGAGGAAATGAAGTTGCAGTTCGGAATATCGGCCGACATTTCAAAAATGCTGGTCTGAACGAGTTTTCACACAAGCTCAAGTTGCCTAAATGGAATGGGAATATTAGGTTAGGTTGGGCTAGGTTTGGTTTGGTTTGGGTCGGGTTAGTTTCGTTTTTCACAGCAAGGATGCCAAGTCGTCCAGTCCATTGTCGGCAGGTATTCCGAACTCCTACTGAAAATGGAGTTTGGAGCTATTCAAGGATATTAGGATGAAAAACATTTTATGAAAAAAAAGGCTGATCCTAAATTACAGGAAATGAGACAAAACCAAATTTTTCTCTGTTTCGACTTGCACAAATTGTGAAAATGCATCTTCCAGCAATTGTAGCTGGTTCTGAGAATGCTTCAGTGGGGGTTTTTTGCCAATCACACCAAAAAATTCGCTGTTCTGTCATCTATGCCTACTTGCAGATTCAATTCACCAAAGGATATATTTTTTGTTGCAGATCTTAGGGATCATTCACTTTGTGTATTTGACTTGAAGTACACTTCAAATGATAGTCAGTGCCAAAATGTTGGACTGGGCGAAAAACATGAGCAGGATTATTATTATTATTTTAGGGGACAGGTGGTCGAAATACTTGTTTGCCAAAACTTGTGTTTGCACACAAGTTTTGGAACTCAACCTCCAGGTTGTTTTTGAGTTATTTGCAAATAACGTCTCAAAAGAGTGCAAAACTTTTGGCATTTACTGTGGGAAAGCACGAGATATTACATTTTCGGGTTGGTTCGAACACTGCAGGAGAGAGTGCAAAAACCAAAGAGGCAGAGATACCAATGAAAAATCAAAAAAGAAATACATTGCCATACTTTTATGTGACTGTCAACTCCAAAATTGGGATCAACAGTGTGGGCTCTTCTCAGAAACTGCCATATTTCATGATCTTGTTTTACAAAGGTGTCGAAAAAGATTTTGTTTTTGACTGGTGATGCCTGTTTTTCAACATTTTCTTGACAAATGGTCAAAATTACTCACAAACTGCAGGTAAGGAAATGTAATTAGTGCAAATTTTAGCTTTCTGGCATTGTCCCTTGCTGGCAAGTGGAAGTTAAAAATGTCTAAAAAAGTGAAAAGCACCCAGGATTTTAATTATTGAAAATGAAAATGTTTCACACTCAAAATGCCGCAAAAGCACCAAAATGCCAGCTGCAAAAACCATGCGAACTCCAAAACTGCTCAAGTTCGAAAAAAACCAAAAACATCTCTGAAGCCAGCACATTTCCGACAATATGAATTCGATAACAATATGGAAACGGCAAAAATACTCTTCATCTATTTCGACCCCCTGACTCCTCTTAACCTCCCCCACATTTGGACACTGACATTGCTTGTCCCTGCAGCCAAACAATTGTCTCGGATTGCCAAGAAAACTTGTTCTAACCGTTTTTCAAAGCTTGTCTTGGCACACTTTTCGTTGGCAACTGTGGCCAATAAAAACAGTTAGAGCCAAACTTTCGCTGTGGATTAATGAAGCATCTAATCACACCAAAGTTGAAGTTTTGAGAAATTTGGTGCTTCCCAATAGGGCGAGATATGCGTGGGATGGAAGAAATCGTTGTTAAGTTACCCTGGATCTGGATCTAAGTGTGCCAATTTTTGTGCATTCAAAATGGACTCATGAATGCCGTTGGTTTTGACTTTGATCCACCCACGCCAATGACTCCCACACGCAACGGAGTTTCCATTTTTCCAGTAATCACAAGAGTGGGTGAAGAATAGCAATCTGTAATTATTGGAAATTATGCCTAGGTGACCAGCCACCACTATTTTTCTCATCGCTTCTCCGTCTAGACGCTCCGCCTGCTGCCTGCTCATCATAAATGCATCACAGAACTGATTATAAATTCAGACTATAGCCAAGGTTTGGTGAAGGCTGATTACAAATTCAGAGCCTAAAGCCTTGTCGCACGTTGCAAACTTTCATTCATTAAATCATGAAGTGTGCAGCGAATGGTAACATTTGAAATCAGGAAGCAATCAAGGAAGCCAGACCCATGCACTTGCCGATGATGGACAAATTGCCTGGCAAATTTTGCTTTTTTATTTTGAAAGAGGGAAAGAAACCTTGAAGGTTTGTGGTTGTTCTGCCCATGATGTGACACCAGCAGCGCCGGGCCTGGTGGACGCTCAAATGCATTCGTTCTTTCTAGTCAAAGTTAGTTTTGAAGTTTTACCGTTTTGAGATTTTTGACTTTACTGCCGAAGTGTTCATGTTCAGGGATGGCCAAAAGTCTTCGAACATGGAGAAATCAGGCTTATTCAGGAGCCATCAAATTTCAACAGGACTCTGAAGTTTCACGCGTTACACGAGTGTCGTGTGCTTTGCGGCGCATGATTCCATTGATGCGGGTGAATGGCGGCCGGAGTCGGGTGAATTTTCGGAAGGGTTTTTCCGATGAAAAAATTGATGAGGGTTGCATTGCCGTTGGTTGAGTGCGTTCCCAAATTTGTGACCAAATAGGCCATTCAAATCTGGAGAATTGTTCGTTTTATGCTGGAAAATGACGATTTGCCTGTGTGTAATGCGGCGGCGGAATTAATGTATAGTGGCGGCGGAAAAAGATTACTCATACATGTGTTTTTCCCATTTAACTGTTGCCTCCGAAACGTTTTTTTTTTCTTTCTTTTTACTCTTATGCGTTTGGCAGAAATTAAAGCGTCAGATTGCAACGGAGCTTTCTAGAGGTGTCAGATTTTGACATTAGTGATGAAAGAGGATCTTTTATTTCTACAGCATGGAGTTTTTGCTAAAATCTCAATAATGGAAATTTTCATGGGTAATCTTTTTCCGCCGCCAGTATACTCATACATGTAAAACATTGCGACTGTTTAGATTTTGGCAAAAATTCCACGCTACAGAAATTAAAGATCCTCTTTTGCAACCGATGTCAAAATCTGACAGCTCTGGAACGCAAAGTTGAAAGCTGGCGCTTTCATTTCTGCCGCCTGTTGCACAAGAATAAAAAGAAAGTTCGGAGGCAGCAGTAAAATGGGAAAAAGACTTGTGTAAGTGCATCAATTCCGTCGCCACTATACAGTGCAGGGCAAACTATATGTGTTGCAAACTATTTTGTTGCACTTTGTCTCTTCTGCCCGTTTTTTTCTCAGGATGTCTCATTGTGGAGTCGCTGGTGCACGGTTTAACCATCTAATCTAATTAATACTTGGAAAGAGTTAACGGTTCCAATGAAATGTCTACATTGACTTGGTCTTCTTCAATAAAAAGCTACAAAAACCTGACCTTACTACCTGCTTGTTATCAGCCTACTGCTTGCTGTCCGCCCATTGGGCATCACAAAACGTGCGTGAAATTGGCTCCGCCAAATTGTAATGATGGTTCTAAGCTCAGAGGATTGAGACGTAGAAAACGAAGTGGTGGATAAGAACTGATACCAGAGACAAGATGTTGAGAAGACGACTCACCATGGAATTGACCGTCGGCGATGGAATTGTCTGGCCAGACAAGGAGACTTGTACCACCTCAGTTGAACCGAACAAATCTTCCAATGAGATGTCGTCCTCGCAGCAATCAATTGTGGCTGAAATAATCTCCAACAAAACTCAGCGTTAGCAGGAGTTCAAGCATAGGAGAGATGCAGTTGAGTAGATTAGTAGATTAGCGAATGAGTAGATTAGCGATGAATGAGTTAGCGAAGCAAAGATCACATCAGGGTAGATCAAAAACAGGACGTTGAAGGTGAACTTCAGATTTGCCTCAAAATAGCACAGAGTAGGCGTAGTAGAGGCAATTAGAGGCACTGAGCACTCCTAGCCTAACCTAATCCAATGGCTGGCTTTAGCACAGCTGAACTTGCAGTTCATCTAAACCTTGATCTGTTAGGTGGAATGAAGTTATTAGCACTATAGAACTGGTGAAGTGTGGCTGGGCATCACACTTTCTCCCTCTTGATGAGAAATCCCTTTCATGTCTTGAATTCCGTTCCCAGATGGCTGATCGAATTCAAGGAGAGCTGCTCAAATCATTCACTCCAAGAATCTGTTCAAACTATTCCTTCTTCATGATGGTTGTTAGCTGGATTTTATCGACTGCCGGAGAAAATCCGTTCCAAAATCCATTTCCAAGCTCCTGAGACCAACCATTGTTGTGGAAGCCTTATTCTTCATCGGGAGGTACTATGTACATGGAGAGTTGGGGTCCAATTTTCAAAACCTTGACACAAACTGCTCCAGGACTTGGAGAAATCCATAGTGATCCAAGTCTGTTTCCATTTTCGTGTTTTGCTCGGCAATGATGTCGTTGATGCAGGTGTTCGGAATTGAATTGTTCAGGTTGACAACACAGCCAATGTTGCAAACAATATCCGATCCCGTAATGGACGTCCGGACTAGCACACCTTCCATTTTAATCCACATTGAGCATCAAACAGGCAATCTTCTGGCCCTTATCGAACGCAAAGATATCCGAACTGAGTGAAAATGTCTTTCCAGTTGGGTCAGTCAGTTCGATTGACGAGATTGCTTTTACATCACAGACTAGATTACTCCTCAATAGCTGAACATCCTCCCACGATTTGAAGTTGAACTTGGTTATTGAAGGTATGTCACCCTCCGGAAACATCAGTGTGGCTACTGGAGATAAACACTTCAACAAATCTGAGCCCAAGTTGACAAGGCTCCCACCTCCGGTAACACATGACTTCAACACATCGACCGTATCTGCTGGGTGGAATGACCAGACAGAACTAGCAATGAACAGTTGTCCAACGTATTTACAATATTTACAGAAGTAGTTGCTCCAAATGGGTTAATGATGCATGTTATGTGACGCAGCCGACTGCAGCTTCCTCCGAGGATAATACTTCTTGAGCTGCGACACGTGCGTTGACATGACAAATCTTCCCTTCAGGTCCAACAACTCGAAATTCACCGAATTAAATCGCCGTCCCAGAACAAAAGGTCCACCCCATTTGTCGGCAAGTTTGGTCATAAACTGATTCGCTTTGCTTGATTGTGGATGCAACTTCAAAAGGACAATATCACCCGTTCTCAATGTAACTTCCCTGACTTGTTTATCATAGCTGCATTTCTGGGCTATCTTAGCATTACGAACATTCTGCATGACAACATCCTTCATTCTGTTCAGATGATGAACCAACTCGTTTCTTTCCATTCTGCATTTCGGAATTAGAAAAGTCTTTTTCGGCACTAGAACAAGATCAACTGGGCTTTGTAGTGATCGTCCAATCATTAGCATGGATGGTGAGTATCCCGTTGCATCGTGATCTGCCGAATTTAGGGCAAAGCGTAGTTCTGGAAGAAATCTGTCCCATGTAGTGTGATTTGTGCCAACATATGATGAAATCATGAACTTCAGATTGCGGTTAACTCTTTCTGTCAAATTAGTTTGAGGATGGTACGGGGTCGTCATGGAATGCTTCACTCCCCAAGCAGTCAAAAACGTTTGGAAAATGTCCGAAATGAATTGCGGCCCTTGGTCGCTAAGAATAAACTGCGGGCACCCAAAACGGGTAAAGATCTCAGCTGCAAGACGCTTCGTTATTGAAGACGTAGTTGAATCCCGTAGTGCAAAGAGCTCCACCCACCGTGTGTAATAATCAACAACGACCAAGAGGAATTGGTTTCCTGATTTGGAACGTGGAAACGGACCCATCAAATCTATTCCGATCATCTCCCAAGCTTCTTGTTTGAAAACAGGGACCAAGGGACCCATTGGTTTCTGACAGACTGGCTTTTTCCTCTGACAAATATCGCATGACCGGATATAAGAGAGTATATCACTGTTCATCCTCGGCCACCAAGCTACCTTTGATATTCTCTTCTTAGTCTTCTTCTGTCCATAGTGACCAGACAAAGGGTGATCGTGGTAATATGACATTACACTGTTTCGCAGAGCGACCGGAACAACACATTGTGGCTTATCAGTCTTCATTACAGGATCAAAAGAGATGTGATACCAAAGTCCATCTTTGAACTCAAACTTCTGTGGTAGGTTCTTTTCCTTTGCCTTGGAGATATACTGCTGCGTCTCAACACAGTCGCATTGCTGTTGTCGAAGTTTGGACATATCAATATCGGCGAAAACTGTTGTCACACTTTCAATAGCATTCACATAACGAGAAAGATAGTCAGCTACTTGGTTCAATGATCCTGGGCGGTGACAGATTTGAAATGTATACTGCTGCAGGCGAAGTATCCACCGAGCTAAACGATTTTTCAGATCCGTCTGCTTCAGTAGCCACTGTAAAGAAGAATGGTCCGTGAATACCGTGAACGGCTTGAATTCCAGGAAGTGCCTCCAATGCTCAACTGCGAATATGATGGCTAAACATTCCTTTTCGTAAACACTGTAGTTCTTCTCAGCCTTGGTTAAGCTCCGGCTTGCATATGCGATTGCATACTCACCTCCATCATCACCCTTCTGCATTATCACTGCCCCTAAGCCAACATCACTAGCATCCGTGCAGATGATAAATTCTTTGGCATAATCCGGATATCGTAGGATTGGAGCTGAATTCAGTAATTCCTTCAATTCACGAAACGCCCATTCACAATTTATGTCCCAAAACCAAGGAGTTCTTTTTCTCGTAAGAGCAATCAAAGGAGCCGCAACCATACTGAAATTGTGGACAAATTTACGAAAATATCCAGCCAATCCCAAGAAAGATTGGAGTTCCTTCACATTGGCAGGGCGCTTGAATTTATGCACAGTCTGGATTTTCTCGGGATCGACTTTAATTCCATCCGGAGACAAGACATGCCCAAGGTACTTCATCTGCTCAGGGCACAATCTGCACTTTTTCAGATTAGCCGTCAAACCCGCAGAGTGGAGAATATCAAGAACCTCCTCCAGGTCTCTCAAATGGTCTGACCAACTGGCTGAATAAATGATAATGTCATCGATGTATCCAAAAGCACAGCGGCCTTTCACAGGTGTTAAAAGTTGATCCATCAGACGTTGGAAGGTCGATGATGCATTCTTCAGACCAAATGGCATGACTAGCCACTCAAAGAGTCCTCCTTGAACCGTAAAAGCAGTCTTAGCAATGCTGTCAGTATCCATTGGCACTTGCCAAAAACCCTTATTAAGGTCAATCGAACTGAAATATCTCATCGACCTCATTCCTTGCAAGATGTCATCAACAATTGGTATCGGATATGAGTCTGCGACAGTTGCTTTGTTAAGGTGTCTGTAATCAACACAAAATCTGAGGTCGCCGTCCTTTTTCTCTGCCAAAACTACTGGAGAAAGCCAAGAAGAACGTGAAGGACGTATTAACCCATCATTTAACAACTGTTGCACTTGCTCATCGATATGTTGTTGTAGTAACGGAGTGGTTCGACGAGGAACTAGTTTCTTAGGAGCAGCATTACCCGTATCTATCACATGGTCTATCAACTTGGTGCTTCCAGGTTTGGAAGTAAACACGGTCGGGAAGCGATTGATTATTTGCAACAACTGAGACCTCTTTTCATTATCTAAGTGTGATTGACCAACACATGCCAGAAACTTCTCATCAATCGTCCCATGATCATACAACGCTGGAACAGTATCTATGTCGAAGTCGACATCATCCAGATTGACTTCTACATCAGCATCAGGAGTGGGGAACCAAAAATTTTCTTCAATCTGCAGGAAATCTTGATTCCCACTTTGAGAATTTGCGTCAGGAAGTGCATCAACCAGATCTTCGCCATCCCGGCAAGCATCACCTCCAGGAGAATCCACATCTGCGTTAACTTCCTCTATTCTCTCACTATCGCCATGACTTGCTATTCCAGAAGACTTGATAGATTCTTCACTGAGGACAAAATCATAAACCATGTTCCCGCGATCCAATTGCACTCTAGTCTCAACCAGATCTTTCGATTCATACCCATACGTCGAGTTACCCTGTCTTCCCTGACTCAGGACATTGACTGTTACACTTTTTCACTTTCCTGATTGTTGTCTCCCACAACCAAGTGACCTTCCAAAGGGTAACCAAAACCATAAGTGCCAGTCTTCAGGTCCACAATGATTCCTAGTGACCTTAAAATGTTTCTTCCAATTATCAAATCTGTTTCCCCTAACTCTGCAACTTTGATCTTGCCTTTCCAGTCAACTCCTAATATCTTTAATCCCACTTCTGTCTCACCCATATTACCACATGTCCTTCCATCAAAAGCTAACACAACCTCATTGCTTGGTACTACCTTGCAACCCAATTCCCTCGCAAACGATGAACTCAGAACAGATACTGAAGCCCCTGTATCAGGTAGAGCCAAGATATCATAGAACCTCTTTAGATCAACAGAAGCTATCTTAAATGGCATGTACCGAGCAGCATCAGTCTGACTCGTATCTGATGAACGAACTACATTAGGAAGAGTTCCTGTGGCAATTTCTTCAATTCTGACATTCGGAGAGCGATAGCGATTATTAGCATTTTGTCCTCTACCTGAAGGTGAAACGTTGGCATCACAGCCTTTGTTACCAGATATCTTCTGATTTGTCACGGTACAATTTCGAGCATAATGACCAGGGATTCCACACCGATAACAGGTTATTCCTCCCTGCTGGCTCCTGGAGCTTCCTGCAACTGGTATTTGGGACGAAGAACAAGAAGATCGGGTCGAAGAATGATCAATGGCCAAGGAATGCTGCATCCGACTCCCATACCCTTGAGGAGTAAGACTTGAGTTTGGTTGACGTCTTGCATCCTGAATGGGGATCGACATTGATCTGTCTCCACTCTTTCGACCAAAACGACGCTTCTTTTCGTACAATGATTCAATGATTTCAATTTCATGAATCAGAGTTGAGAGTGACTGAGGCTGTCGATCTTTAAGGAAAAGTTCCAATCCAGGATCCATGGTTTCCATCACCTTCTGCACAACATCTCTTTCCAAAGCATCTGGCGTAAGAAACCGAAACCATTTTGCCTTCTCGTAAGCATATTGACGAAAAGATTCACCAGGACGTTGATAGCGGGAGTTCATCTTCTCTCGAAGAACCATCTTCCGCTCATAACCAACAAATTCTTGTAGAAACAATCTTTCAAAGTCTCTGATATTTGACACAGTTGCCCGAATGGACTTAAACCAAATGTTGCAAGTTCCTTCAAGCATGAGAAGGAGTTGATTCATGACTTGTCCCTCCGACAATCCAGACGTCAACACGAATGTTTGGAACTCCTCCAAGAAATCCCAGGGGCTTTCCTGCCACCCTCCAGAAAACTTTGGCAACTTTGGACAGGTTTGGTAAAATACGGGATTACTGGTCACAACTGGTGCAACACTTCGAAATTGTTCAGAATTTGACACTGGGGGATTATTGGTCACAACTGGTGCAACACTTCGAAATTGTTCAACACTTCGAAATTGTTCAGAAGTTGACACTGGGGCAGACACTGATTCAGTTAAGTGTGCAGCAGGGACCGGCACTGATGATCCAGTTAAGCTAGGAGTGCTCACAGGTCTAGTAGTTCGACTAGAAGTTCCCATAGCTGACAAAGTCGAGTCTTCCACGACACCGTGGTCAGCTTGTGCTTCTCCGAGAACCGGCTGTCTGTTCTGTTGGATAGCATCAACCTGCTGCTGCATCTTCCCCTGTTGAATGACAACCTTTCTCAACTCCTCACATATTCGATCCAGTTTCTGTTCCAAGTTACCTTGCTGACTCGTCGCCTCCCGACTTGGTTCATCACCACTGACTTCAGACACCAATGGCTCCACAGGAGGCTGGGATCCCTCCAACGTTCCGACAGCTTCCGGAACTACATCATCAGTAGCTGAAAACCCTGCCCGACCAACTGTTGCTGCAGACTGCTCCAGGGTTATCCCGATCCTCTCTGACAAAGCTTGATCATATAGCCTGAACTCCTTTTCCATGATGCGAACCAAATTTTGTGCTTCTTCACAATTCTTATCAGCATGCACCTTCCTTGCTTCCTCCAAAGCTGTCAGAAACCGTCGATCCTTCGATGGGTTCCTAGTATTGTCATCGTACGTCTCCTGATACGATGCGAGTTTATCGATGGACAATTTGGATGCCACCTGATGGGTACCCAGGAAGAAGACATCATATAATGGCCTCACTTCCGTTGATCCTGATGAATAGCGAAATATTAGCCCAGGCCAATTCCTCGATCCCTTCCAGGTGATCCAAACCAAGTCTCCAAACTTGAAAACATCATCCGTGCCCTCAACATCAGCCATCTTCACTTCTCTGGAATCCACTGATCCAGCAATCCTCTGATCCTGGCTGGGTCGCCAATTGTAATGATGGTTCTGAACTCAGAGGATTGAGACGTAGAAAACGAAGTGGTGGATAAGAACTGATACCAGAGACGAGATGTTGAGTAGACGACTCACCATCAAATTGACCGTCGGCGATGGAATTGTCTGGCCAGACAAGGAGACTTGTACCACCTCAGTTGAACCGAACTAATCTTCCAACGAGACGTCGTCCTCGCAGCAATCAATTGTGGCTGAAATAATCTCCAACAAAACTCAGCGTTAGCAGGAGTTCAAGCATAGGAGAGATGCAGTTGAGTAGATTAGTAGATTAGCGAATGAGTAGATTAGCGATGAATGAGTTAGCGAAGCAAAGATCACATCAGGGTAGATCAAAAACAGGACGTGAAGGTGAACTTCAGATTTGCCTCAAAATAGCACAGAGTAGGCGTAGTAGAGGCAATTAGAGGCACTGAGCACTCCTAGCCTAACCTAATCCAATGGCTGGCTTTAGCACAGCTGAACTTGCAGTTCATCTAAACCTTGATCTGTTAGGTGGAATGAAGTTATTAGCACTATAGAACTGGTGAAGTGTGGCTGGGCATCACAAAATGTGAACACTTTGGAACTGTAACCGGGAAAAAATGTTCACCAAAATGCAACTGAGTGGACCACTCCTTCATTCGTGGTGCAAAAGACTTCACACAATGAACGCCGGCAAACATGTACATGTCATTTCGCCTTTGACGGGTGCGTGGAAATGTCAGGGAATCAGAATGGCGCAAGAGAAGTCAGGTCAGGCGCAAGAGAAGTCAGGTGTGGAGGAATCCCTGCTGCAAATGACATTCTGTTCACCCCACGCCTCCATGATCAATCACCCTGTGTGGAGATCCATTTCTCCCAGAGCATGCCATCCCAAAATGGCTTTTCGCTTTGCAGCTCAAAAATATGCGTGTATAATGCTTGGAAAATGAAAGCACTGGAATATAGCAGGAATGTTTCACAAAAAAAATTGTTGAACAAAGGTCGCAACAACTTTTTCTGGTGGTGGGTGCTGTGCATAAATAATTTTAGTAGTTCCGGAACGGCGCGGCGTCCGCAGCGCATTCAGTCAGCGTGGTGAAATGACCACCATCAAAGAAAATGGACATCAAATTGACACTAAATTAGGTTTTACGAGGCAGTGCTCAATATACGAGTACTCGTGCTCCAACGGACCTGATGTATTTATTGTCTGCCAAGTTTCACAAATCCGTTCCATTCAGTTCGTTTTTTCAATCATATCCACCCCGCTGAATGGCCTGGCTCGCAAAGTACAAGGTGTCACGATCCGCGGTTGCGACCGCTGCAGGCTGAGAAATGCTTTAAACTTTGCAAAGTTCCTCAATTTTCATTGCGGGATAAAATTTTTTTGGTTACAGAAACGCATCAATGGTAGTAGGTCACTCCCAAACTGTTTTGCCCAACTTTACTTCCTTACAAACCTTGTGGCGATTTGTCATTGACATAGGTGGCAATTAAGTGACCAAAGTGTCAAACGTAAAACGTTCAGGAATCTCAACTGGAGTGGTGAAAATTTCTCTTGGGGTATAGCATTTGACATGATCAGTGACATCTTGCCACCAAATATTGGGTGGTTAGTTGCTACCACACCACGATAGTGTGGGATGCAGTTATGGCTTTCAAGAAAACTTCGCCGCAGCGTCAACAATGAATGATCAAAAACAAAACCATTTCCCAACCTTTACTTACATTAATTTCAATCCCACGAATCTGCTGATCCTACCCTCCCGTTGGACCGTTTCGCTTCACCCTGTGTCTCTTCGCAAGAGGGTCGCGCCCGAACTTCGGCTGGCCGTGCAACAATGTTTGTCTGCGGCAGTTTTGCAATTAATTTTGCCAGAATGTTGCAAGCTTTATTGCCCCGATTTTTGTCGCTTTTCCGTTTTAACGCACTTTCTCCCTGGTTATAGCTTTTTCGCCGACACAGGCTGCTTCGAAATCGCACCCTCATCAGCAGAGGATCGTGTTCGGGCGACGTGGGTGGGGTTTCGTTTTCCAAGATTGAAAAGATTCCCTCGATCGCCCACCAAAATCTAGTGCGCAAAAACCAGAAAAGGTGTCTGGAGGGTCCGAAAAATTCGAGGGAGCACCGAACCAGACGTCTGGCAGGGGTTTCTCCACGTGGAAGCCGTCTCGTGGAACATTTACAAAAGCATTCTTGTCAGGTGTTGTTTTGAAGGTGTGAGTTGTGGTATTTTTCTCCCCCACCCCCAGAAAGGAAACCCAAGTTGTTTACGAAACCAAAAGATCAATGAATTCTTGCGGACGATAACGTCGATGGGACTCAGTTGGTGAAAACAGATGCGTCCAGCTCAAAATCTGAAGCTGATGTTTTTCATGCGTTTCACGCGAATACGAACGAAATTGTGCCAAAAAGTTGTTGCGCCGCTACACGTATAAAATACGAGTAAAAGTGGTTCGCGGAAATTCCAAACTTCCATTGCCGAGGGCGAAACGAACGGAATGTCTTCTCTGTGCCCTATCGTTCCGTTGTGCGAAAAATTGCTCGATTGCTCTTTTGCCTTGTTCGCAGAGTTGAATGTTGATTCAGTCATGATGTACCTGCACATGTGATTTACTCGTTGAACATGTGATCAATCAGATGTATTTGTCTCGTCTGATTGACTCGCCTTCGTTTTTTATTCGTGGAGCCTGCCATTTTCTATTCTCACGTCGGCCCTTCGAGTGTGTTTTTGACTGGAAAAGGTGCCCAATAATTGGTTTGAATGCGGTCATGTTTGCGTTTTTACTTTATTTTCGGTGAAGAGGAAAGTAAGGGTTTTCAAGGTGAAGGTAAGGGAAAGGTAGATGTTTTCGGTGAAGATGAGTGCGGAAAGGAAAGGGCGCTGTCTGCCCAAGGAACTTGCCATTCGCAGGTGAATGTAAAACCGATAGGCTTGCTCCTTGCTTTGCTTTCATTGAAACAGGAGACAAAGAAGGCAGAGGATATAGCTGCAGTGGCTCCATCTTCTTTGGAGGAGAGTTGAATAGCTAGTGGGGTGCGATCCATGGTCAACACTTTGGTATCCTTCCTGGTATTCCAACAGGGACCTAACTCCCCGAAAGCCTCCTTGCTCCGCTTGTTGCTTGCTGACGTATTCGTATAATGGGTAGCGTCTGCCTCTTTTTGCTTGCAAACCAACGGCCGTATTCCCCATTGCAACTCACCCTCAGGTTCAACTCAATAGCCAATTCAACAGACGGATTCATTTTTCCAACAATGCAAAATGAATAAGCGTTGTGCATAGAAATAAAATTTTCACAACACAACTCTGTCCATTGAATTGGTTATTGAGTGGCACCTAAGGGTGAGTTGCAATGGGGAATACGGCCGCAAATGTTTGATATCCCCTGGCCAATTTGACATGAGGAATATCGGCTTCTCAGTGTTGACAGGGATTGTGACTTACCTTGTGTGCGAAGTCCAATGTTATCCAATCATTGAAAATGTTTTCACTCCCTCTACATCAGAAGCACATCACATTTCCTGGTTCGTTTTCACAGACAGTGTGCGATTGAAGCCGTAAAAGTTTCTCTTCATATTGAACACTGAAAAGTTGGCTTGCTGGTTGAAGGTGACTGATGATGTCACAGCAGAAAGTGGGTGGTGAAATTTTTTTTCGATCAATGACAGTGGGCGGACAAAAGGGAAGATCCCTTTCAGGTTAAGTTACGTCACCTCGCCTTTAGGTTAGGTTCAGCTTAGGTTAGGTTAGATTTGGCTGGGATAAGTCACAGAAGGTTAAAGTCAGGTTGAGATAGCTTTATTTAAATTTTCCAAAAAATTCTCGTTGGCATCACCTCTGAGTAGCACGAAAGCATTTGTGAGTTCAGCGCTCCGCTGTTCGGAAGTGGATTGGAAAAAAAATTGAGCACCAAAATCAGATCAGTTTCTCAACACCAATAGATTTTCGTAGACTTTTGAGCAGTTTAAAAGGTGGATGCGATATTGTGGTTGCGCAGTGTGTGGATGTAACATTCGTTTGGGTCACCTCAGTACTTCTGTTTGTCATGACGACTGAATTCTTTTCTCGCTTGATGTTTTGCTGAACACCAGAAGAACAGAGCCCTGCAAGTCAGCATGCCCAAGGGGCATGCTGACAAGGGGTATGCTAGAAGTACATGACAAGGGGCATGCTAGAAGTATAATAAAATTTATACATTATACTTGTAAGCTCTGTTGTATCATTCCTGAACAATCCTGCAACCCTGATCAATTCCTGGAGGTCAGCCCGTCACAGTGGACATCGTCACCCGCCTGTCGAGGCAAAACAAAACTATCTCACACAGAAGTGAACAATGCTGTGCTCCTGAAGTGCCAAATTTCCTTTTTTAGTTGGATCAAGGCTTCAGAAATCCCATCCGACATTTGATCCATACACCAGTGAGTGAAATGCAAGTGATCACCTTGATGAAGTCCAAAATAATTGGAATTTTGCATCTATTTGCAGACGTCCATGCAAATTGAACAATGAGGATGTTTTTCTTTATTTGGAAAAAGTAAAGGAATAGGTACGGCCTTCTGGAAAAACATACTTTTCCCGGAGATTGACCTTTTCCGAGAAAAGTTTGCAGAGTTCACGGGTTGAAAGTCAAACTTTCTGCGTTGTGATTTTCATTCATATGAAAAAATCAATGGAAGAATGGCTAAATAAGAGAACCAGCGCGACAGGATATCAATGCCAAAACTGCAAGTAGGGACAAAGAACCTGCCAACCATCTTGGAAAGGCAGACCACCTTCCGATGTGATGAATAACAGAAAAGCTTGAACGATTAACCCTGTATTTTAAAACCCTAAGAATAACGAAATATTCTTTTATTTGTTGACAAAAAGTCTGCTCGATTCTGAATTTTTAGTCGTCTTACATGAAAAAAAAGAGCCCATGAAAAAAAAGAACTCATGAAAAAAAGAGCCCATGAAAAAAAGAGCTCATGAAAAAAGAGCTCATGAAAAAAAGAGCTCATGAAAAAAAGAGCCCATGAAAAAAAAGAACTCATGAAAAAAAGAGCCCATGAAAAAAAAGAACTCATGAGAAAAAAGAGCCCATGAAAAAAAAGAGCTCATGAAAAAAAGAGCTCATGAAAAAAAGAGCTCATGAAAAAAAGAGCTCATGAAAAAAGAGCCCATGAAAAAAAAGAACTCATGAAAAAAAGAGCTCATGAAAAAAGAGCTCATGAAAAAATAGCCTCCCAACAGCAAATCAGCGAAAAAGGGCCATTCCGTTTTTGTCTTGTCTCCCCAAAATGAAATGGTCTGCGGAGGCGTTGAACCTGAAAAAGCTAGAATGTCAATTTTTATTTAAAATTGCAGAGTTATATTGCAATTGTTTCTCCAATTTTTATAATTTGCCAATTAAAAATTTGATTTCGAGTGGGAGCTCGCCATTGAAGTGTTGCTAGATGTTTACAAAAGATTCTGTGCAAGAAAAACTAGATTTGCTGCCATGAACAGAAAAAAAAACTCTGAAACCGACATGGTTAACCAATCAGTCCATTTTGATGGAAAGTTTCACGTCATGTGTATCGATTTGATGCATTCCAATATGAAATTTCGGGAGCTCTTGCTCATCTATCGTAACAACCCATTTTCTCCGTTGCCATGGAAACATGGGAAGTCACATCATTGCTTGTCATTCGGTGAGACGTTGAGATGGTGAGCAGACGCATTTTCATTTTCGGCAGGATTTTTTTTAACTTTTGATCGATTGAAGCTTTGACATTTTTTTCTCTGTGACGAAATGGCCCACCTGCGACATGTGAGGGGCATTTTGGCTTGAAAGTTGGTGTCAATGATTGTTGTTGAACCTCCTCCGTCGTTCAGAAGAGATCATTTTTCTGGACAGGTACAAATCCTCTTTCCACGGTCATCGACATTTGTTGGCATGCGAAAATGCATTTTTTGGCGATATGGATTTTTTCGTATAGGAATCCAGATATTTTGTCGAGCAAAAATAGCAATGGTTGTATGCTTTTGTGTTGGATGCATTTTTGCTCTGGCGACTGTGTTTATACAATTATTCGGTGCTTAAGCTTGATCTATCTGCGCTTTTTCTGCTTTTATTGGACATGTACGATATTGCCGTTTTAAAGGATCCAAAATGGTGGCTGTTAAAAATACTTGAAAAGGGCCCAAGGCAGGGTTTTTTCGAAGTTCAGAGAAGATATTCTTGGGGAAAAAGTTTGAGATCGTCGGAAGTTTGCGGATGTCGTCCCTTCCTGGTCCAATCCAAATCCTATCTCTCCATCGATGGAAACAGCAGAACTGCGATTTGACACATGTGGGTTCTGCCATGTTCTCGAACAAGAGGAGAAACTTCGAATTTTTGTTGTTATCAAGTGCAATCCTTTACTTTAAGGATTCCAGACCCAAAACTGCTTTAATATGGTTTTGAAAGATGATTTCCTTACGGGTCTCTGGAAGCAGGCCGTGTAAATAACAAGAGTCTGATGAGGACAGAAGAGTGCAGTGGCCATAAATCCTGCCCGCACGTTCGGAACAAAAGCCTCTGTCGGTCCATGTGAATGAATTTGACGGAAGGACATCATGCTGAACATCCTTGCCTCCAGAGCTGATGAATTCCAATACGTGTTGTTTGAAGTGGCACAGGCCCATTATGCCGACTTCTCCGCATTTCCGGTCACCTGGAGTGCTCACTTCGTCTGGAAATGGAAATCGGAGTGACGCCAGTACCTTTCATCAATATTATTTGACTCCCATTCATTTTTCTTTGTTGTCACCCTCCATCAGGCTCTGTCTGATGGAGGTCGTACTCATGTAGTCATCACCATGGCATCATTCATTCAACCTTGATATTGTAATGTGTTGTGTTTCTTTGATGCTTCCTCATCGAGAAAATGATGCTCGGATGACCAATCGGCCATTTGGAGATCGCGTCGTTGCCCCCGCGGTGTCTGGGCACATCTTGTGTGGCAATTACAAAATGGGTCTGCCTTGCGCACGAGACAAGAAGTCTTTTCTTTTCATCTGAGGAATCGAGTCATTCTTTCTCACCTTCCTCTCGTCTCCCGTGTCTCGATGCTACCTGCCGATGATTTAATTTCCAAGTCCGAGCCGAGACCACCTCCGAATTGTGGCATGGGCCGAACTGCGCCACAACGATTTGTTGTTTGTCTGGCTTGCCGCCCGCCGCCTGCCGACGCGATTCAGGCGGCAAGAAACGCCGGGTGGAGAACGCCAGT
>JASGXE010001797.1:0-13778 GCA_030068105.1 Sinentomon sp. SZTP_YWyxl
GAGAAGAGGCAATGCCTCCCAAGAAATCCGCGGGAATCGCGGCCTCTTCTCAACTCAAAAACAAAACGATGCTTTCAAGTCGTGTTCTCTCTTGATAAAATAGTCAAATGGGGTCCACATTCAATAATTTTGGTGTTTTTAGAAGCTGACGACAGCTGCTTATTTCCTCCACAACTCCTCCGCAGGTCGAAACCATGTTACAACGGAAAAAATCACGCAATCTTTGAAAATAGGTAATATGTAGGAACCCGGAATTTTGTCACGTCTCAACTTGGACACTTTTGTCGTTTTGTCCCTCAAATTTTTTTTTTCAGAATTTTGTCATCGAAAAGTTCGGGATTTTTGTGCACACCGAAAATCTCACATTGTTCAGATTTCTGATATGAAAAGTTCCATCAAAATCCGTCATCTGGTTCCAGATCCAAGCTGCACACTCGCTGGCATCGCCACATATGGGGCCCATATGAAAGTGTTGACATTTCTTACCATGTGGCCCTCTCTATGTGCCACCAGGGCTGCAAAAAGTCGGGAGCACGGGAGCATTGCTCCACAGACCGTTGTGGGCCGACCGGGATCGAAAATGGGAGAGCAAAAAACAAACTCCAACTTTTTCGTGCGGGATTGAAAAAACAAGTAGATCGGCGAGGGAAACTCTTTTTTTGATTTTTCGACAGGCACCGAAACGGCAGACCAGCAAAAGAAAAAGCTGACGAGCAAAAAAAAAAAAGCTCATAGGCCAAAATTTGATTTGACCAGGCTCCAAAATCTGTGCTCCAGGGCTCCAAACGACTTTTTGCAGCCCTGTGTGCCACATGGTAAGAAATACCAAATGTGGAAGCCATGAGGGCCCGCCCCATGTGGTTAGTCCCACCCGAGCGGGATGTGCCCATATGGGCTGCATGTAGTGCCTAAGTGGGCCCCACATTGGTGATAGAGATTTGGTTTTCAGAAAAATCATGATACGCAATTTTGCTGTTTCGAGTTGCAATTTGCAAAGTTGAAATTTCGAAGCCAAGCCGAAATTTATTGTTTTGCGGTCTGAATTTCGAGTTTCAAATTCGAAATTTTGAATTTGCAGTCGACATTTCGAGTTTCAAAGTTGTGATTTCAACCATTTCGAGTTTCAAAGTCGAAATTTCGTGTTTCAAAATCGAAATTTAGGGTTTTCAAAGTCTAAAATTCGGGTTTGAAGTCGAAATTTCGAGTTTCAAAGTCAACCAACAAGTTTCAAAGTCGAAATTTTGATTTTCAATTTGCAAAGTCAAAATTTCGAGTTTCAAAGTGGAAATTTCGAGTTGCAATTTGCAAAGCAGAAATATCAAGATTTCGAAGCCGAAATTTCGAGTTTCAAGGTCTAAATTTCGAGTTTTCGAATCCGAAATGACCGAAATTTCGAGTTTTTGAATCCGAAATTTAGAGTTTCAAAGTCTACACTTTGAGCATGGAAACCAGAACAACAGGAAAGAGAACATCGACAGCTTCGGTGAAGCCGCCATGTGGCGGCAGCACTGTTGGCAAATCTGAAAAAAATAAACAGTGCTTAATGACGCTGGCCTTGCATTTTGCAGAAAACATCTGTTCTGTGGAAAATAAGGCCAGTCCCTTAGGTGTGAAGGGCGCCAAGGGCGCATCGCCCTGCCTTCACAAGGGGCGCCCTCCTTCCCTGAACAAGCGCCCTCCTGCCCTAAATGCGCACCCTCCTGCCTTGAATGTGCGCCCTCCTGCCCAAAATGGGCGCCCTCTTGTCCAAAAATTCGTGCACTTCTGACCTCTGCTCACTTGCAAGTGAATGACCATGGTTGCCTCTGTCTGTCTCCTTTTATCCTCAAAGAGATGTTGTTGGCCTTGGTCAGTGGGAGGAGCTTGTTTCCAAAATCCCTTACCCAGTTCTAAGCCCCACCCACTAATCAAAGGATCACTCCATCTTGCAGGCATATAAAGCAGCTGACACAAGAAGAAAAAATGTCATTTATGCATCATACGTTCACACAGTGTGGACTGGACAGCAGCAATGCACTGATGATTGCCACTTTGCTAAAGCTTGAACTGAACCTAATTGGAAAGTGTGTTCCAATAAACTATGAATTTTGTGAGCCAACTCTACTGTGGAGCTGGATCGATTGTGACTGCCCTCTTTTATATGTTTATAATCAAACCCTCCAAGGCAAAGATTGAGCAATTGGCAGTTGGAAAACGCAATTGGCATACACGCAGCCCAGGCAGGTAGGTAGGTAGGTACTGAAAATAAGGTCTATTTAAAGGTGAAGGTTACCAGGCTCCAGAATACGGTGCTCCCTGAAATGTGGACACCTGGACACCCTCTTGGAGACCCTTCTAACCCAGCCTAACCCATCCAAACCAACCTAACATATCTTGTCCTATCCTAAACTATCCTATACTAACCTAACCTGACCTAACCTAACCCGTTTGAGGGGGTGTCCAAGTTGGGTGTCCAGGTGTCCACATTTTAGGGAAAATAAAAGTATAAACCACCTACCGGGAATTAAAATAAGTCCATTGGCGATAACGTAACGTGGGTAGTGTTTTCCTTCCACTAAAATAGCCGCACCTCTTGGGATAGGTGACAACCCCTGTCGCCAAAACCACGGTCAGGAACATGCCCGAGCTTCAGCAGGACTTTCCAGTTGCACTTTTTTGAACAGCGGTTGATGAAAAAATGGCCCAAACCTTGTGCTTGCACCAAGAAAAGATGGCAAGCCCAGGATGTCTGTCTATGTCTAGCACCACCTAACTGTCTTGTTATTGGCAGGTAGGTAGGTAGTTGTTCCCAACAAATTAAGGCCCGAGATGTGATGGAAGCCATCCAGCTTTTGGGAGCGCTGCCCCCCAAATCCCCAGCCAGCGCTCTTTGTGCACATTGGAACCCCACTGGAACTGCCCACAGACCCCGCTTCACCCTTCGGTAATCAACGGCCACAAGTGGCCCCCTCAAATTTGAAATTGGTCCCTTAACCCCCCCCCCTTGGGATGCCCTCCGATTGAGGGCATTGCCCTGTCGTTGCCTTTGGTGCCCCAAATTCCAGTGGGGCGCCCTGCCCTCTGAAATTTCTAGCTAAAGCACTGAAGGCACCTCAGCAACATGTTTGTTTCTTGTGCAGGATGCCTTCATTCCTGCTGCGCTCTGCAGACAGTAAAAATGTTCTCAAGCATAATAGTTGATCAAGAAAAGGTCAAAGAAAATGTTTTCAGGTCAGCGAAATCCGCAACCATGTCCCTTTTGCCGTCACCCGTCCTCTTCTGAACGCAAAACAACGTACAATAGGCCCCTAACAGCATTGTTTTTGGTCGAAATTACTGACGCGTGGCGGTGGCTCAGATGGCCAGCGTCTGACCACTGTGCTGAAGGTCCCGGGTTCAATTCTTGACTGAGGCTGAATTTTTTCATGATGATGAGATCAAAATTTCAAACCAGAATCGTTGGCACGATTTTTACTTCTCAGTTGCAGTTCTGACCAATTGACGGGCCATCTCATTGCCCATTTTCGCACGCACAGTATACCTATCTCAAGTTGTCTGACTGGCTACGCTGGAGAAAATATTTCAGGGAATCGCCGTTGGTCTTTGACCAATTCACACAAATAGGAATTTGTTGCTTTTTGAATTGTGAGAGTTCTGTGTTCTGTCCCACTGCTTGTTTGGCGGCTGTGTTCGGAGACTTTAGCTCAGCACCCATCTTCAGAGGTGAATATCCGGAACCATTTTCATTTTTGAGAAATTTCTGCGCAAAAGTCACGGCAACACCGGTTGTGCGCATCATCCATTTTGACGCATGCCGAAAACAAAACAATGTTTCATGTCGCGTTTTCTGCCATAAAACGGCCAAATGGAGTTCAAATGCAATGATTTTGGAATGTCTGGAAAACTAAAAGCTTTCTCAACATCTCTTCCACAGGTGCAAACCATGTTACAGCGGAAAAAATTGCACGATCATGAAAAATATCTGGCAGGATCCCGGCATTTTATCACACCCCAACATTTCGGTAAAAATTATTTTCCTGAAATGGTTCAGATGTTTTGTCAATGAAAATATCGAGATTGTTTTAAACGCCTAAAATCGCCAATTTTCCGGCTTTCTCACTTTGAAATTTGAACAAAATCCGTCATCTGGTTAGAGATAATCAACTTTCTATCGGCGAACCCCGTCCCCAGTACTGCTCGTTTTTCTCTTCTCCTTCAGACTTGCGAACTGTGCGCACCTAGCGGCGAGAAACAGAAACATGAAACGCTTCACGCGGCAAGCGAATTTTGAATGGGGAACAGCGAAGCTTCCTTTACCTTTTGTTCCAGTGCCATGTTTTGAGTTTCAAGCCTTGAAGCCTTGAAATTCGAAATTTATACCTTGAATTTCAAGGTCTAAATTTCGAGTTTCAACGTCGGAATATGGAGTTTCAAAGTCGAAATTTCGAGTTTTCAAAGTACAAATTTCGAGTTCTCGAAGTCGAAATTTCGAGTTTCAAAGTCGAAATTTAGAGTTTCAAGGCCAAAATTTCGAGTTGCAATTTTCAAAGTTGAAATTTCGATTGCAATGTCGAAATTTTGAGTTTTCGTAGCCGAAATTTAGAGTCTTAAGGTCTAAATTTCGAGTTTCAAATTCGAAATTTTGAGCTTGCAAAGTCGACATTTTGAGATGTGCTGCACTGTTTGAAACTGGTACGCAACCAAACTGATATGCAACTGATACAGTGACGCAGGTTACATTTTGCCTGCCAGTGAACGCTTTTCAGCAAACATCTTGCACAATCTCCTCAATAAAATGCCAGTGAGGCAAAAATAAACAAAAAAATTCCAGTGTTCGTATCTTTGTCCGTTTTTTTTTCATCTGAAAAATCGTTTTATCATTGACAAAATAAAAATTTAACAAACATAATATTTTGCTTGCCCAAAGTCCCATGATTTTGTCGCAGTAATCTGAGTGAATAAATCAAGGGAAGTTTTGCCGCTGTCAAGCTGAGTGACAAAATCATGGAAGTTTTGTCACTGTCAAACAGAGTGACAAAAGCACGGATGACGGAAGTTTTGTCACTGTCAAGCTGAGTGACAAATCACGAAAGTTTTGTCACTGTCAAGCTGAGTGACAAAATCATGAAAGTTTTGTCACTCTCAAACAGAGTGACAAAAGCACGGAAGTTTTGTGACTGTCAAGCTAAGCAACAAAATCATAGAATGATAAGAGAGGAAGACAAAAAGACCAGCATCACATGGCAGGTTATTATGTGGCAAGCAAGCAGAACATCGGAAACAATTTCACGCACCTCTCGGCCCAAGACCAAGAAGAACATGAACAGCACCACATGATCTTCAACCGGCCAATCATGACCATAGCACGAACCCATAATAGATTTCCGTGTTTTTTATGATCATCTAGTTGAAAATGCCCAAGGAGCGCATAACTTGTGCGCCATGACCCTCATCAACTTTGCTTGCAGTGAGAACAACCAGAGACTCAATGAATTTTTTGTTGCCGTTGCCCCGATCATCAGGTGCGAAAGGCTGCGGATTTTGTTCTTGGGTTTGTTGTTGCCACTTTTTTGTTCCTATTCCATTAGGTACTTGCTAATATGAATGAATCTTCAAATAATAGGCAGTCCCAGGGCCCCTACTACCTACTTTGGTTTCAATGTTATTTGCATTTATTTCCAAATAGCCCCAAAAGTTAAAAATTCTTGCTGCCATCAGTGCCATCCCATGGTCTGCCTTGCCGTCCCAAGTGAAGTGCTGCCTGCCGTACCTGCAACCTAGTTGCAAGGTTGCTCCTCTTTTTGCAGCCCTGCTTCCAGAGCAACTCTCTGCAGGCAAACCCACAGCAAGTGAGCACGGAGGTGGTGATTTAGATTTGCTCAGCTCCAACACCTGCGCTTTAAGAATGGAGACATCCGCTACTACGAGTGGGCAGGGTGGCGGTGGCGGTTGTGGTGACCTTGGTCTGCGCAACTCCAGCATCTCTGCCTTGAGGTTGCAGATTTCGGCCCTTAGACAAGCCACTTCAGCTGTGAGGATGCAAAATCTGCAAGTATATGGCAGGGCACCCGTATCCTGAAAGGACACAGACAATCCAAAAGGTGTCCATTTTGAACACTGATCACACATGATCCAATCAATCATCATCAGAATCGGAAACAAGGCTGGCTTTCGATTTTTTAGAATTGCAGGCAGCAGCATTTGCCGATTTTGGTTTGGAAGTTGGGATACGGGTGGGAGTTAAAACAAAAAAAGAAGAACAGTCCCCCAAGTGGGAGAAGTCGGGCCGATATTCCACATTGCATCCCAGATTTGAAAAACCGAGTTGGTTTTTGGGTGTGGGTGCAATGGGGAGAATGATTGAAGGAGGTGCAAAAATGCTACGGCAACAAGGCGAGAAAAAAAAATAAAATAAAAAAAAAATAAACCGTAACAAAAACATACCATCTCAGCACGTGGCCGTTTTCATGAAGAATCTCCATCCAGTGGTTCGTCACAGTTGTCAAATTGCACAAAAAGTGACATCATGGTCACCAAAACAAAAACACATGTCCATGTCCAAACATGACAAGTCACAAATTCAGCCAAAAAATTCAATTGATTCATTCGTGCAAGAATGGGGAAAAAAATTACCAAGGCAATTAATTAGGCAAACTGAATTTTTGCGTTAACTACCTATGGGTCTGTATTCTACCTATGTGCCAAATTTAAACATGATTGCAAGCTACCAAGGTATCTACTATTTTTCTCTTTTTTCGCCTACCCCGATCTACTCACAAAAAAGCTTCCGAGATGTTGACTGCATTGAAAAATGAATGGGCTTTCTTCCAGTCAAACAAAGTTTACCTGCAAGCAACTCCACCGATGATGCGTCAGAGCGAACCTGGGAGTTCTCGCGCCGCAGCGGTAAGTAGACCCTCCCAGTCCAAATCGTCAGCATAATCAACAGAGCTACCTACTTGCGATCTGAAGTTAATCACAGTGAGATGTTCACTGCAGCCCAAGAAACAAACGAGCACCTTTTATGGGTGAGGAGGGGATTTCTGGTAGGTAATACAAAACTCAGATAGGCAGCCTGAATCTATGGATCTAGTATGCACCACAATGCAAAAATAGGCCACTGCCTTCATTTATTTTCGTAGGTACCTACCATGAGTAACAAGGAAGGCAGGACCTCTGTTATCAAAAACAAACGCAAAAAGTCGGTTCGAGAAGATAAATTAAAAAAAAAAAAAAAAATTTGCAAATACACCAACAAAAATAAATAAATAGGTACCTTCCTACATGAATACCTTATAAAAACAAATTTTCAAGAAAAACAAAATAAACAAGTAGACATGAAAAACCTAGGGGCTCAAAAAAAAATAAATAAATAAATACATCAAAGTAAGTCCAGAAGTCCAGGGAAACAATCATAGCAGAAAAGTACCACATCCCCATCTGTTCGAAGATCCATCATGAGCATGATCCAGGATTCTGCTCAACACCTCCACCGGCCACCCACAACAAATCAACAGAAGCTGGAAAAGACAAGAGCCCAAGGCGAGGGACAAAGCACTGACCAAAAATCCAATTCTGTCCACCAAGAGAGATTGACCCATGAGCCTTCAGGGCGATGTCGGAAAAATCATGGGAAGGAACCAGAGAAAATTTTCTGAAATTGGATTCAGTATCGGTATCGGTATCAGATTTACTCTGTTCTACAGGTTTTCATGCCATAAAGGCAATCATCAATTGTGAACAGCAGAGGTTCATCATTACCAGGGAAGGGAGGGGAAGGGATGGGAAGGGAACGCGACCGTCGGCTGCATTATCGAAAGGAGGGGTAAAGGGAAAAGGAGGGGAAAGGACCGCGAAGAGATCATCGGAATGTGGACGGGGGCTAGTCATATAGCAATCACTTCAGACACCCAAGCAGACACACACACATGCACAACCAGGCAAGATCAAACCTTGAGCAAACTCTGACACTCATTTCCTCATGCATACCCAATCACAATCTCAAAAAAAAAAAACACAAAAGTGGAAAAAACAAGGTAGTAAAATAGAACTTCCCAAGAAGATAGGGATGCAGGTGGTATGTAAAAAACAGAAAAGCAAAAAAAAAGAAAGAAAAAGGAAAAAAAAAAAAAAACAAAACAAAAAAGAAAAGGAAAAAAAGAGGGAAAAAAGAATGAGAAAAAAAACGAGAAAAAAAAAGAGTGAAAAAAAAAACAAAGAGAAAAAAGAAGCAAAAAAGGGGGATCTGAAATTTGAAAGAAAGTCACAATTTAGATTTGAACAACTGATTCGAGAGAAGACTGGCAGGTACACGGAATGAAAGAATAGGTAGGTAGGTACCTACTTCAAGATGATCTTGGATGGCAATTGGCAAATAAAGGCAAAGTTTGAAACACGATAAGGAATGAGAGCATTTTAGAGCAATACGTGAGTACCTACCCTATCCAGTGCACTACAATGAGGGAAAGGTTCGCCTTGCGTCAGTCGCGCGGCGAGAGCGCCGTCCGGCAACTGCCGGTTAACAAGCGCAGGGAGTCACGGAAGCACCAGCGGCGTTCGCCAGCAGTACGCACACTCCCTCTTCCCAGCTGCGTGAAAAAGGTTTTGCACTGACCACGCAGTGGGGGGCCGCCAACATGGGCCGCCGTCTCCGGGCAGGTTCCCGGCTTTGGTCTGGGCATGGGTCCCTGACCCGTTCCCAGACCACAACTTTATCAACCCCATGCATTGCACCAGATCCGAATAGGGCCCACAAGATCAGGCTAAATTAAGAACAATCAGGCATATGTTGAGACAGAATAAGTGATTCAACAGAGTTGTGGGATAAACAATTCCAGTCTACAATAGTTCTTGGAATGAATGAATACTTGAGTATGTTCTTGGAAGGTTGATAAAGGTTAATCTTGAAAGCATGGTCATGTCGACCAATGTAAGCAGGAGCAGCAAGAGTATCAGAAAGACATGACCAACCACCGTGATGTGTGAAAATTTTACTGAGAGCTGAAAGCCTGAACTGAGAACGCCTGTCAGAGAGTGGTGGCCAATTCAGAGAGGAAAGCATTGAAGAGACGCTCGAGTAGGGAGAGAAATCATTCTTTACAAAGCGAGCTGCTCTGCGTTGGACTCTTTCAAGTTCGTGAATGAGAGAGATGTGGAAAGGATCCCAGATTATGCAGGCATATTCCAGGAGGGGACGGATAAGTGAAATGTAGAGAATTTCCTTGGTTGCAGGAGAACAAGATTTGAATATGCGTCTGATTTTGAGAAGAGCAAAATTGGCATTACGTGCAATAGTGTTTATATGCAATTTCCAGGACAGGTCGGATGTCAGTGTTACACCAAGATATTTGCAGGATGTTGAGGTGGTCAAGACAGCGGCCGAAGAAGGAAGGATATAAGAGGATTGAAGGGGATGAAGCTTAGTCGAGAACCGGATGTGGACACACTTTAATGCATTTAGCGCAAGGCCCCACTGCAGGCTCCAAGAGTCAAGGGAAGCAAGATCATCCTGCAGTAAGTTTACATCAGATTGAGATTGAATGGTCTTGTAGAGAACACAGTCATCAGCAAATAGCATGATATTCGAAGAAGAGATTCATCAGGAAGGTCGTTGATGAAAATAAGAAAGAGAAGAGGGCCTAACACACTACCTTGAGGTACACCTGATGTTACTGGAAAAGGTGATGAATTTGCACCACCAAGAGAAACAGACTGTGTTCGGTTGCTCAGAAAAGAATCAATCCAAGAGATGATAGAAGCAGAGAGGCCCAAAGACTGCAATTTGAACATTAGAGCCCTGTGTGGAACAAATCGAAGGCAGTTTTGAAGTCCAGGAAAAGTGCATCAGTATCAGTTCCTTTGTCAATGGATGATGCGACGATGTGAGTAAACTTGGCAAGAGCAAGTTCACAAGACCAGCCAGGACGAAAGCCAAACTGAAAGGAGAGATGGAATTAGTGGCATGAAGAAACTCCCTGATGTAGTCCGAGACAAGCTTTTCCATAAGCTTGCATACACAAGAAGTGAGACTGATAGGACGGTAGTTAGCTGGAAGTGAAGGATCGCCTTTTTTGAACAGAGGCGTAATTCTGCCAGATTTTCCATGCCTGAGGTAGCTCAACACAAGAGAGGGACTTGTTGAATATAAGATAGAGATAGGCAGAAAATTCAAGAGGGAAAGATTTCAAAAGAGATCCCGGAATTCATCAGGACCAGAAGATGACGATTTAGATTTCCGAATAGCAGATGATATAGAAGAAATGGTTATCGAGAAAGTTGGATACGGTTTCGGAGGAATGGAAGTAGCTGGAAAGGCAGAAGTATCAAAAGTGGCAGCAGAGTATGTGGAAGAAAACTGATGGGCAAATGCCTCAACCTTTTCGGATGGTGAACTTGCTAGGCCATCTTGAAGGTTTAAAGACGGGATACAAACTGAACCACGGAACCTATTATTCACCTGCTTCCAGGCATTTTGCAAAGTTCCACGGGAGTTGGAGTTGCATGAGCCGGACCTGAGAGAAAGACTAGAAAGGAGGTTATTTTCATGGTGAAGTTTTGCAGCAGCGAGGTCAGAACAGAGAGAATCATAGATTCTTGAGTAAAGCTCAGAGTAGTGGCGAAATTTGCAGTATTTTCTGCACTGACGAGAAAGATGGCGAATATGCGGGGGGTAGTTGAAGGAGAAGGAATTGGTTCTGGGCCTAATGAGGCGAGTAGGCACAAACTGACTGATGCCGTGGTGAATTATGGATTCAAAATCGCACCAGAGGGGGTTGATGGATGAGTCCAAATACCTGTCACGAAAAGAGGGAAATAATCTGAGCAGGAATTCAGAAAAACCAACACTGTCCATTCGCTTGAAGTCTCTAATCAGGACAGGCGGCTCCAAATCATGAGGTGGGACCGACAGGTTCAAAATGAGTAGAACAGCCAAGTGATCACTTATGCCTGTTTCCACAGAGACGGAATTTAGAATGTGGACAGGCCGCATGAGAAAAATGTCCAAGATAGAGTTAGAAACAGGACGAGCCCTTATCAAAAATGTCACATTGATGCCATTGAGGCTGTGCAAAGAAGGGCAGCTAGGTTCGTAACAGGAAATTTTGCTTTTGATGCAAGTGTGACAAGCATGTTAACGGATTTGGGCTGGGATTCCCTCAACAAAAGACGGTTACTACATGGACTGTCTGCATTCAGGAATTGCATTATCAACAAAGGTGGCTGGGGGGATGGGCCCTGGATCTTCACTCGGAATGACCATAATACAAGAGCTAGCAAGGCAATTTCCTTTGTGCCAACTATACTCTCCAAAAATGTAGACAGGTATTCCTTTTTTAATCGCAACCTTTTTCTGTGGAACAAACTTGCATTGCCAGCCGAAATCTTGCAGTCACCTGAAAAGCAATTCACTGATGTCATTTCTTCAAAACTAGATGTTTAGATAGTTAGTCTTCATGGCAAAATTACTAATTTCTTCCCCCCATTTCTTTCTCTCCTTTTTTTTTCTTTGGCATGCTAATTTCTGCATAGGGTCTACTTACTGAATCGTGTGGCCTTGTCACTTCTCGACTGAAATAAAACTAAATGGGCCACAATTCATATCTGCAACCTGCACCAATTTGAACTGCTCACCTCTTTTACAATGGACTCTTGATGACATCTGCATCTGACCATTTATGCAAGGTATGACCTGTGCTTTTTGACTTTTATTTTCTTTTTAACATTGTATGAAAAATGAACATTGCCACTAACAAATAATTGCCCATTGGCAATTTGTCTGCATCGCCAGATTTTGATCCTCCACCTTATTTGGAAACCGATGCGCTGTCCTCTTTTGTTAAAAAAAAAAAAAAAGAGTGGGAACCTTGACCAATTGATCAAGGCCGAAGTCAAAACAGAAATCGGATGCAGCTCGATTGACAGAGAGACCATAACAGCAATTAGGCTTGGGGGAAAGAGTATCCCAAGGGATTTTTTTTTATGATGTATGGGTGGCTTGGCGCCAAGCCTCAACGAAAAATAACTGGATGCATGGTTGAGGGTTGGAGGTGAAAGCAAAAAACAAAAACTGAAAGCAAAAAACAAAAACAACAGAAACCAGAATGAAAAAACAAGATTTGCCACTGCGGCCATTTCCGACCCCCCTGCATTCACTGCAACAAACCAGCCGTCTGTCCTGCAGGAAAGTCCAGATCATAAAGCGACTGGCTCCACAGAACAGACCACTGCTTCACCGCAAAAACGTCAGAAACAACGCAAAAAAGAATCGAAATTCGAAACACTGAAAAATGGCTCAATTGTCGGCCATGTTGAATTTCGTTCGAATTCGAGCGCAGGAAAAATTTTCCGATCCCATCGCGTCGGCGGCTGGAGAGTGAATGCGCTGTTTTTTGTGTCCCTGCCTCTTAATTTTCAAACCTGGATAAATTCGTTCTCAGACATGTCCAGAACCTCTGGAAGAAGATGCAGCCTCTTCCACGCATGTATCGTGTAAAAATATGATAAATATGTCTGTTCACATTTTTAAAAGTTTGAGGAGGGACAAAAGACAAAAAACCACCTGCTCTGCGGTGTGGAGTGTATAAAAATTGAAGTCCCACGGTCCATCACCCCAACCCCCCCCCCCATTTGTTAAAGCACATTGGTTATCGCTTTTGTGGCCAGCCCATGATTATCAGTGCATCCCGCACGCTTTACCTTCCGAAATCGTAGGTGCACCGACGTCGTTTTTTTTTTTATTGCAGACGCTCATCAAGCACGTTTGACGCTCTTCAAGCACGTTTGACGCTCTTCAACCATGTTTGTGGTGCACCGAAAAGGGGAAGATCTCAACTTTATTTCATTTTATTCACTTTTTGCATCTTTATCTCTCTCTACTTTCTTTTTTATGTCTTCTTCATATTTCTTTTCTTTTTTCTTTTTTAAATTGCCTCTTATGAGGTTGCTTTACTTCTTTCCTTCATTCATTTTTCTTCTCTCTTTTTCTCTTCCTTTTTTAGATTATTCACGAAAGTCAAGGTAAACACAGGGAGGCCTGACAGATATCGTGATCTTCCTTTTTGATGATGCCGGACTGGATCGGGAGTGACAGTTGGACAAATAATTGTGGTGTCTGACGAACTCGGGAGATGACACTGAATGAATGACGAAGGAGGTGTAATGACGATACCCAGCCAAAAAGATGAATAATCTGACAGTGAGCAAATCATGAAGAATTTGTGGCATCACGGCAGCGTGAGGACTGGTCAGGTGGAAATGGAGGAGATGGAGTCGTTCCTTTTGGAATAGACTGATTGTGTAGAAGGGAAGTTGTTCTTTATTGTTTTTTTTTTGTTTTTTGTTTTTTTGTTTTTTTTTTTATCATTTCTGTGATTTGCTTTTCTTTTTAAGGTCTGGCGAAAAGAAGCCGTAAATCTTACTTGGGATCGAGAGTCTTGAGATCAAAGGCAGACTCGAAAGCGAATTTCGGCAGCTGCATCGATGGTCTGGTGGTCAAGGCATTGGACTGCCAAGCCGACGCATGGGTATCGATTCAAGTTGGCGTCATATATTTTCATATTTTTGCGGCCAGGGGACCTTTTGCATTTTTGTTGCTGTTGGACACCAGGCGATGGGCGGAAACCCAGAGTGGGTCAAGGTGGGTTAGGAAAGGTTATTAGGTCAGGTTGAAATAGCTTTTGAAATTTTTCGTTAGTAAATTATGTTATTATATTGTTGCAATGACGTCAGTGCAACCTGCGATTTCCGGGTTTCGAAAATACGCATCCCGCACGATGTATGGTTTATCCGAAGATAAAATT
>JASGXE010001809.1:0-15323 GCA_030068105.1 Sinentomon sp. SZTP_YWyxl
TTTGTACCAAAACTTTCTTGGATTCGAAGCTATTTTCGAATCCTTTTGTCGAATCCGAATCCTGAGTTGCTCGAATCCGAATCCTTCGAAGACAAACTCGAATCCGAATCCAGCTCGAATCCGGATTCGAATTTCGAATCCCAAATTTTCGAATCCGAATCCTGGATTCGGATTCGAGCTCGAATCCGAATCCGAATCCAGGATTCGCACACCCCAACTATCATTATGCTTCCAGGCGAGTAAAGTCTATCTTATACTTCTCAACAGTTCGGTCTTTGTTGGAGTAGGTACTCCACCACTTCTTGGGCACCTTACCAAAGATGCTACATCAATGCAATTGAGGCTGTGCAGAGGAGAGCAGCGAGATTTGCCTCTGGCAATTTTCGTTTTAGATGCTGGTGTCACATCTCTCAAAATGAGCTTGGCTGGGACTCGCTTGAGCTGCGGAGTACTTTACATGAATTCCAGTTTTTGGCATTGGTTCTGAACCAGGGGGGTTGGAGTGCTGGACAGTGGACCCTGGGTTTTCACTCCAAGTAATCACTCCACCAGAGCAGGCACATATTCATCTTTTGTGCCTCCCTTTTATTAAAAAACATAGACAGAAATTGTTTCTTCCATTGAACCCTTTTTGTGGAACCAGCTATGTCTCTCCCCAAATTATCCTGCATTTTTCTGAGGAGCATTTCATCGCAACAGTTCGCGCCAAACTGAACAATTTGAATGGCTAGGTTGAAATTTTTTATGGATAGGCAGGTACCTTCCAATTTGGGGTGGGTGTCGAAAGGAGAATTGATGTTAAAAGAAATAAGAATGGACATGGCATAATTCTAATTTGCTTCCCCTTTTTTCTTCTGTTTTTACTTGAAATTATTCCAAGGACAATTTCTTTTTGACCTAAATCATTGACAATGTTATATTGGTTTTGGCATCGATGATCTTCCATCGTCAACTGGATGACATCAAAAACTTTGGCATGTTCGGGCTCATCTTCATTTATTATCAAGGTTTGGTTCTTTTTATAATCTTTTATTTGCTTTTGACATTCTTTTGCCTGCCACATATTCGATGCTTCTGGTTGATGGCCAACAACCAATTTTTGAAATCGCCTATCCTTGAAATCTATTTTGGGCACCCTCCATCTGCCATATTGGAAATGACGCATTTGGCCCAGGCTGTTCAATTTTTGACTAAATCCTGAATGGTTCATTTTGACATGGTGTTACATGCACTGAATATTTTGTGCGTCTTTCCTTGGATTGGATTTTATCTGACTCCGTCTTTGACGTCCTCTGAATGCAATGCGTCGGCGGGGGACTCCGTCCCCAGTTTATTATCTTTTACAAAGAAACAGAATGTTGCTGTTGAAGTCCTTCCTGGTGTGTGCAGGGCACTTCCAGGAAGGACTTTTATGGCAACATTCTAGGGGGTAACCTCGGCCAAAGACCGAGGTTCCCCCCTAGGTTTCTCCTTTTTCCGGAGGGGAATCAAAACAGAAAGTACAAAAGAAACAATGTTGCTACCAATTGAAGTCCTGGTGTGTGCCCAGCACACACCAGGACTCTTTTCCCACCTTTTTCCGACCCTTTTCCGAGGGTACCCAGGGCACACTCGGAAAAAGGCGGGGGGGGGGTAACCTCGGCCGAAGGCCAGGGGGCTAACCCTCACCCCCCTATGCCCAACCCTGGAGGAGAGTTGCCAGTTTTGGACGTCGACCGCAAACGCGAACCCTCTTCAGCCTCAGGCCCCTCTTTGTCGGCACAAAACAAAAAGCAACGTTCAAGTGGACATTGGACAAGACCACCATGTGGCAGTGAAACGTCAAAACATACGCACCCTGCTGTTTACCCCTCGTTTGGAGGAAAAGCAGGGGAACTTCTTGCCAGAGAGAACTCTGAAACTGAAACAAGGGAAAGAAGCGTATCTCGCTGTGAAAAGGAGAAGAACACTAACATTACGATGTTTTTCCTCGTTTCGACTACATACTTTGTTTCTCCTCCGAATAATCGAATTCAGAGTCAAATTTTCCATGTCCCGGGTGAGAAAATCACCATTTTGGGGGCCTTAGAATAACTTTTCACCTGCCGGAAGTGGCGCGAAGGGTTGAGCATACTTCAAGCTACCAGAATATGCAAAAATCCCATTTTCGCAAAAAATCGACTTCCCCGCGTTTTCCTTTTCACGGCAGATATGTGTCCCCCGAAATACCGGAAAACCCTGCTGGGACTGCTGGGCAGTGGGCTGGTATAGGACACATGTCCCATTCCCCTTTTCAGGCTGAAAGTAAGCATGAAAGTAGCTCTGAGCAGGGTTGTTCGTTTAAAACATTCTGTTTAAAACAATCTGTTTTAAACATGTTTTAAACAACCACGACTCGTTTAAAACAATCTGTTTAAAACAAAACTATGTTTTATACGTGTTTTAAACATGTTAGAGATAAATAAGGGGCTCGGCGGAGTCCAACCAAAACGCAGGTATACGAGGCAATTAAGGAATGCGACGAACACCTGCGCAATGTGAGAGGCAAGGGAGACCTTCAGAACAACTTTTTTGCCGACCTGCAAGACGTAATAAACGTACAGGATGCAATAAAACGGTAACCTATAGAATATACAGTGTGTTCCGATACTTACCGCAGTGTCCGCCGTCGCTCCGCTGTCGTGTTTCGACATGTCAACTTCGCTGTACTTCGGTCTCGACTTGCGTTCGCTCGGAGATTTTCATGGCGCGCCTCTTCGCGACGTGTGGAGTTGAAACATTTGCCAGTCCGTTTGGCACTTCTGCCCTTCGACATTCTTCTTCGCCTGAAAATAGAGAATGCTAGACAAAGATTAAACATGATAATTACATGGCTGACGGGAGTGCTGGTTCCGGGTTGCCAAAGCCCGTATCCGCTGCCACCGTGGTGAGCCCCACTCCGGCCTACAATTTGATATTTCACTTGAATGGTCCGCTCTCGAAGTTCGAATTATGTAAGGAAAACTGATCGCTTCTAGTGTGAAGCTCGATCATATTGCTGAAGATCCTCAAAGCACAAAGTGTGATGTGAAATATCAAATTGTCTGGAGGGTAGCTCACCTGGAGGTCACTCCCATAGCAGCTTTTTTCTTTTTATTTGATTTTTTAATTTTTAAAATTTTTTATTTTATTTTTGAAATTTTATATTTTTTATTTTTATTTTTTTATTTTTTGTTTAAATGTTAAAAAGGAAAGAGAAAAATGAAAAATTGATATTTACAAATTTTGCCCAAAAGAATTCTCCCAATTTTCGCCACTCTCCCCAGCACTACAAAATGACGAAATAAAAAGAAAAAAGTTCCGAAAGTAGTCTGGAACAGCGAGATTTACCAACGACACCGAAACACATCATTATTCCCCACACAAGTCTTGTCTTTCTTTCCATCGGCCTACACAACCCCCAACATAAATCTCATCAGACTCTTGATCATGAACCGACAGTTTCCAACCACAGGGGAAATTTCAGCGTCAACAACGCACGCATCGAAGATGAAGAAAAGCCCATGGATGGCAGGATTCTTCATTATTTCCGGTCGGCACATCGGTATCGGACTCCTCGAAACAACCCATTGCAACCACCATGTGAGGGGAGGACTAATAGTCTAGGGAGCCGTGAGAAGCACATAAAAATACAAATAAATAAATTTCCAACCAGCAATCATATTTTCAATTCGGCTATTCTTTATAGCCATTAGCGGAATTATACTTTGTTGAAGGATCGGAAGCCGAGATTAATTGAAACGAAAGCGTAGCCGTAGGAGGGGAGATTATTTACAAAAACGACTGTGAATACACCTTTTCGGGGCGCGGCCCCGTGCAGCCACGGTACATGGTATACACGGTCCGAGCTCCACGCAAAGAAGTTTAATAAAATACTAGAAGTAACATAGCGCCATCTCTCTGCAGCCCGAAATGGTTCCACCTTGTGTTTCCTTTTTCTCCCGCAAATGCGCCACCACGTTGGCAAAAGAATGGGAAATGGACGCAGTGTGCGATGCAAAACGCGCATTCCGTTTTCCTTTTTGACGATTTTTGTTTTCATCTTTGGATGGAATGCACTATCACCAGGCTCCAGGATGTGCCGAAAACCACACAAACTTTTCTGCTGGGATAGTCAGTTTTAAGATAGAATGATAACGCTTGCCGAGTCAAGGTAAGCGTTATCGTTGCCTTGTCCCGCCCAGACCCCCGTCCGGGCGGACAAGACCACCGCCCAGATGGGGGTCTTGTCGCGATGTTCACCAATAAACGGGTCTGGGGCAGAACCCCAACGGGGTTCCAAGGGTCAGATCGGCGCCGTGGTCTGCTCGAGCCATGCCAGCCATTCCAGTGCCGCCGTAGAATGGTTGGTGGCTCCACGGTACCCATTTGCTGGAATGATACCTATGGTGTCGGCTTGCATGAAATTACGGCGGTAAATACGGAGGCAAGCTCCAGCGACAGTACAAGCTTCGAAATGGGCACACGTTTCCTTTATCCAGCATGCATTCGCGAAACCTTAAGCACCCCAATCTGAGAATGTCAACGTCCGATTTGCAGTAGGCTATCATGTCGTTTACATAGTCAAATCGGGTTCCGGATCGGACGGCCTCGTCGTACCACGTGTTGAATTTTTCTGCGTTCGATGGTGACATTGTGGCCGGGCAGTAACAGTCTTTTGGTGGCAGATTGTCCGATGTGTAGTTGGTGTCCAGTGGTCTGGTTACGTCAAAGTTATGTGAAACAAAGTTGAGGAATAAATGGGGGAAAAAAACCCTTTTTACGCCTGTTTTTTCCAAGCCAAAGGTGTCCACGAACTTGGATAAGGCACAAGGGACGTAGTTAATCGAGTCCAATAGTGTTATGTTATGTGCAAGTTTCAGTGACATTATTTTGAACCGTTCTTGATCACTGTCGGAGTCACGTCAGGTTGTTTTGTCAATATATAACGGAGGAAAAAATGATGGTCATAGGATTTCCCATTATGGGCAATGGCTATAACCTTCGTCTTGTTCCAGAAGTATTTTCGGAGATAGAAGTAAAAGTCTTGGAGACAGTCATTCCCGATGAACGTCCTTTGTCTTTGCCCGCCACAATGCACGCAGTTATGTTCGGATGTTGTTACGTCGATGCATTCGGAGCACACTGCTTGGCTGACCAGAAGGACTGGCACGTGTTCCAGCTTGTTGGGGGCCAGTTGGTTTACCTGCACGCTCTCGATATCGAAAAAGATGAAATTGAACGAATCCGGGGTCTTTTGTTTCCTGTTTGATGGGCCTGCTGATGTGTCTATTTGTTTTTGGTTTTTGGGCTTGTCTACACGCATGTAGCACAAGTGTTGTGTCGGACGGTAACATCCACAGGCACTGCAGTACCTTTGGCCACAGACGTGCTTGTCGTTCAGGATGGTTAAACATGTGGGACATATCTTAGGGTGGCACAAGTGGATTTACCATCGGCTGTGGACTTGTGGTTTGCAAAGCACTGGTCGGAGCTGAAAAATCTCAGGCAATCTTGCAGTGTTTTTTGGCCATGAAATTGCAGGGGGGGATGGCCAGGACATGATTTGCATTTTGCAGCACAACGATGAATTTCCTGCCCACCGAACTGGTCGCATGCGAGGCAGAATGTTCGTTTGTTGAAAATGTTATGGATGGCTGTGCGAGATCGTAATGGGAATCCTCCAGGACCAGGTAAATGGGAACGCGCTGTGTGCCTTGCTCTGTTTCCTTTGGACCGTTAAAGACCAGTGCCGGGCCGAATTGCAGTTTTTGAAAAATCTTGATTTGATATCTGGCAACACATCCTGGAACAATTGCGGATTCGAGACTTCCTGACGTCTCATCATCTATTACCCCAGCTCGGCCCATTAAGTCTCTAGCCAGCCTTTCCTGCATTGGCCAGCCAGATCGGACAGTGTTGTACGTCTTTCTTGCAGCATTGTCTTCTGGAGCTGCTTTGTGCTCTGCGCGGGCAATACCGACAACCAGAGCACGGGCCAGGCAGATTCGGTCGTTGTTTGTGATCCGGATGATGGATTGGCATGCTTTATTGAAAACCTCTCTGCCAGCAATGCCTCTCTTCAGGTTGTGTTTGTTTGGACCAAAACCTTTCGGTGCCGTGCAGGCTGTGACAGTGATTCGAGGTGATCCATCGATGCATCTTTGTTGGATTGTTGGCCAGACTCGACCATCTGAACCAAGTCGTTTGGACCGAGCTGATCCAACTGGCGAAACGGGATTTCTTGCGAAAAAGTCCTGTCCCTGTTTTCAATTAACAATTGAACATAATCTGTGGACTGCAGGTTCTGGGACAGAGCATCGAAAATTGTTTCCAAAGCTCTGGCCATGTTTGCTGAAGGAATCGCAGACAATGCGAGTTTGCGGACACGAACCCCGAACCTCGCGTTTTCCTCGGTTCTGTCGTCCGAAACCTTGTATGGCAGAAAATCAGAGTGGTTGATTGCAGGTGGGGACCGAGGAAGAGGTTCGGGGTCTTGAGATGCTTGGGAGCTGGTGGATGGCATACCGGAACCCACCTGGAGAAACTTGGGCTCGTGCGTTGGACATGCACGTTTCGACTATTACCAGAATCGCGATCCAAAATCGCTCTCAAAGAATTTGATGTATTTCCAGAATGGTGATCCAAGATCTCTACGAGAGAATTCGTTGAGTTAGGATTTGGGGTCTGGTTCGTGATTTTTGTAGCGAAGGCTGGTCCCGAAAATCGGCATCGAGCTTTGCTCGCTTGGAAGGCATGGTAAAATCGGCCGATGGCTGACCATATTCAACGAGATCGGTCTTGGACCTCGAGTGGCGAGCGGACTGGTTGGAAGCAGACCCGCTGGCGCTCGAGAGTGTAGGCAGACCTGTTTGAACGTGATCGGTCACAGGCTGACTCAGGTCCGAAAAATGACGTCGAGATCGGGCATTGAAAGGGTTCCGGTATTGAACGTGACGTCATATTGGGTTGTGTTTGGTGGAGACAACTCCAAGAAATCAGGAAGACTTGGGGATAATGGGGAGGGACAGGACTCCAAGAAGGCTAGGTCGATGGGTTGGTTGTTGTTGCAGAGTGTCGGTTGGTGGGACATGGGACAGGTCGATGGGCCGAGCTGGGTTCGGAAGTAACTGGCTGAATTGTATGGGCTTGGACAGAAACGGTGGTCGGCTTGGGAGTTGACGACCGCGAAACCGCAGGGCGGGGGTGCCGCTCGGACCGCGGACTTGCCGCATCTATGGTAGAGGCGCGAGCAGCGGGCACCTTGCGGCTTAGGGGTCTTTGCGGTACCTCCTCAGGCACGCCACGTGGTGGGCTGTGGCGACTCTGTGCCTGGCCAGCAGCGCCCCCGCTGGACTTTGGTTTGTTTTGAGATTTTGGAGATTTGCGCTGACGCGCCTCAACACGAGTCTCTGCCAGAATAGCAAATGGATTCGGAGTGGCCAGGTCCAGGGCCATTGAATGCTGGGACCTGGTTGAGCAGGAGCAACGAGGGGCGTTTTGCCCACTCGCTTGAATCCAGGAAGAAGCGGCGAGCCAGACCGCTTCTTGGGTTTGGAGCGCGACCCAGAACCTTTAACGGGGAGCAGACCTGGTGGGGAAGCCGGTTTCGGGGTAGGTTTCCTGGTCCGTGGAATCCTTTTCGGTGGTCTTTCTGGTGTTACGCATGCAGGCGCCGAAGGTGCATCTGCCGGGATGAAGCCGACAGGCAGAGCAGAGCTTCGAGCCACGCATGAAACCCCAGCGATTTGCACATGCGGCTGGACCGGACCCACGGACCGCGGCTCGGCCGGCTGGGTTGTTTGTTCAACAATTGGTTGTTCTGGTTCAACTGGTGAATCCGGGAAAAAATCCGTGACGCAATTCAGGATCGAATCCAGGTCTTGAAATTCAGGAGGTGGCGTGAGGTTTGGGCACTCGGCCACGAAATCCATGAGGTCCGAGTTCGGACTAGCAGACGACAGTACCAACGGCTGTGTGTTGGCAGGTTCTGGGTTCGGAACAGCCCAGGGTGCAGGCGATGTTGCCTGTGAATCACCAAAGAGCGATGGAAACTGCGCTGGATCCAGCACATCTGCACAGGAATCTGAGGTGGGGTTGGCTATGGATTTAACCAATTCGGTAAACGATCATCGAATTGCGGGCGGATGGATGCCCACGATGAGTCGTGTGGTCCGGCATGATTTTCAGGAATATTGCCAGTTGACACTTTGCGAACACCAGAGCGCCTTGTTCGAACACCTTGGCGCCTGGGATAATCCCGAGATATTGCCGATTTGCTGATAAAGCCGAGTTCCTGGATGTCATTGTCCGATATGGTCTCTATATCGGCATCTGCATTCGAATGTGCCAACGGCTGGAAGCCCGGAGGCACACCAACAGAAGAACCAGATTGGCCCAATATGGGCGAAATGTCGGAAATAATCAGAGGCCGGAACCCGGGTGGACAAATCGGAGAAGCACAGTCGGATATATGCTGGTCCGATATTGGCGCAATGTGGGCCGAATCGTGCAGAGGCTGAAATCCAGGCGGGCAGGATGGAGAACCAGAATCGGATACATGTTGACCCATTGTTGGCACAACGTTGCCAAATCCACTTGAAATTGGGTTGAAACCAATTCCTGAAACTTCTTGCTGGTTTTCCGGTGGTGGTGGGTGCACTTCGGCCACGACACTGATCTGATTACTTTCGGGAATTCTCACCACATCGTGCGAACGCGGCCCGAAATTTCCCTCGCCTGCGTTTGCGCGCGGCTCGTTTTGCGCAAGATCACGAGGAATTCCGGCCATTTCGCAAGCCATCTGCACAATGTCCATTTTTTCCGAGGTTCCCGAATTTCCCGGCGTGTCGCGCATCTTTACCAGAAATTTATTTACCACGCTGCAATATGTGTCTGACATTTTTGCCAGCGATCACCAATTAACTAATTCAAATTAACTATATGCAATCAGAAAAAATCTATTCAATTTCTCTAAAGTGCGGACCAAATACCTACAGCTAAAATAAAAGAACCAACTAAATATTTAAAACGGAGCGGCTTATCCAAAAGAAATTACCAAAAGGAATTAACAATGCAAAAAAAAGGATGAGCTGGGCCAATATAGGTTCCGCCAAAAATTAATCAGGGAATTTCCCTGAACAAAAGAAAATCAGAAATTATTATAGCTACAAATCAAAACAATATGGGTGTGTGGTATGAACGGCAAAACTTGTCCAAACACCCTTGGCCAAACTGAGGAAATTGACAAAAAATAACCAGAAAAATTAATCAAATCAAATCGAGGACGTATGTCCAAAGGATGGAGCAGTGTTGTGCAACACACCTGAGACTAAACTCGAGTTCTAAAAACTCAAAGTCCAACTCACCCTTCTTCTGACTTTAAAAAGTCAAGCAGTCACAAACGCCGGACAAAAATCGGAAGAAAAAAAAATCGCAAGTGTTTTCAAAAAAGCAGATCGCAAGGGAGGAACGCTAAAACTTTCTGAACTTTTCACTTGGAACTTTAAACGCGGAATGAAGCCCTACACTCTGTTGCATTTTACTATATAGGAACAACAATTTCTGCTTGCAATTTCTGTGTGCAAAACAGGGTGGAAACAGCGTCCTGATGCTACCCTGTGATTGGTCAGTCAAAACCCGTTCGGCCAATCCCTGAACATTTGCGCAACGAAGTACCGGCGGGTGGCTTTTTAGAGTTGCCCCTACCCAATTTTCATTTTTAAAACTGCAACACCTGGTTCTACTGTAAACAACTTCCCAGCAAACGCCGGCTTAACAGCTCCGTCATAAACAGCAAAAAGGTTTTCAAGTTCTGAGCTACCCATGTCCAGTCCTGCAATTATGCAATAAACTCCGCATGGAATGCCCAACGAACTTTCGGCGCCTGCCTGGCGGCCCATACGTATCAGGCGGATTACCGGGTTCCGCCGATATACCTTGAATTTTTATTTCTGTACTATTCCATTCCATGGAAAAACCAACAATTGGATATGATCCGTCAAAGGTACCTATCTATTTGGATTCGGTCCAAAATCAATTCGTTTCGCTCGAGTGTAATGCGTAATTGCGGGCCATATACTTTGCGCCACAGCTGGTCCTTTGCCTTGACAGTGAAAAAATTCACTGCCGGGGCACCTTTAAAATTTGCCGTGGGTATATAGCTCATGGGCACTCCTTCATCCTGCACTTATGCAGGTACGGTACCAGGCACGGATTGGTACGTGCAAAGGATGCGACCACCAGGTGCATGCACTGTTGACAAAGAGCCGTCAAATAAAAAAGACTCAGAATTGCCCCTCATCTGAGTGCTTCGCAATTTGCCCAATTGGTTTATTGCTCCGTTTACACACGCGTTTGTCCTTCACATTTCCGCAGTGCGATGACCGCCGAGAAAATCGAATTGAACGAAAATCCAAACGAAAAAGATTTGAATTTTGCCAATGTAGAATTTTGAAATTTGCCTTGAGAGTTTCAGGAAACTCTGAATTTCAGGAAACTCGTATCTGAAATCCTCATCACACATGCACACATCAAGAGCCATCATGCAGAAATTCCCGCGAAATCTGTGCGTTCAACGAATCACCGAAATCAAGCCACGAGCAAACGCGTCTGTCTCTGCAAATGCTGTCAATTAGAGCGCCAGAAAGACACGCAGATTCAAATATTTGCGGAGTTTAGGGCCCAGCTGACAGGGAAGACCCCCGGGGTTTGCATTCCGCAACAAACTCCAGCGTGTTTGGCAAATGTTTCACCCCTCTTTCGGCCGTAGTTCGTCCGCAAAGCACCGCAATAGCCTAGGTTTCTGTTTCAGCTTATTTTAGGGGGTTAGAATAAACCCACCGGATTCAAAGTTATCCTGAAGCACCCTGACACACGTCCGAACATCCCCAGAGCCTGAAATCGCTGAAGAAATCGCCCTGAAGCACGTTATACCTGCGTTTTGGGCAACTTGCTGGACCTCCTTCCTTCTTTTTTGACGGCAATAGACTGTAATAGACGGCAATAGACTGAGGGCAGGGGATTTGGTCTGATTTGGCTAGCTTTAATTAAGAAAAAAAGAAAGGCAAAATCGTAAATCACGTCAGTAAGTTTGTTACGACAACTGTTGGGGGTTGTTTCATTCAATCACAAGTTCCATTTATCGAAGAGGAGCATTTGCCAGTGACATTGCCGTAAAAATCGTTTGAAGCCAAAGAACAAACATGTATCGGAGTAGACCAGTTGCCGCATTGAAGTCTTTTTTACAATATCAGTTTCAATTTTAATTATTTACATTTCTGAATAAATTGCCATTACAATCAGCTACAAACAGCTTCGTCAATTGCTATAAAAATGGCAAAGAATTGATGACATAAGCAGAGATCGATTTTTACAAAACCAGAGGAACGGTGAAATTAAACCAACTGGTATTTGTTACAAATCTAACCACGGGAAGATTTGGTTGAGGTCCAACTAATACTGCCTGCATAAATTATGTCCCTGCTCCACCGCTGCAGTAAAAAGTGAGGTCGGGTTTATGCCGCAGTACCAGTAAGACCTCAACCAAATCTCTCCGCGGGGTAGGAGTATTTGAATGGCAAAATAATTTCTGTTCCTTCCACATTCCTTCCACACAAGCAAAAACAAATCGAAGGACTCTCAGAAGAGCAGAACTTGATGGGAGGGCATTCCATTCCCTGATGGCTTTAGGAAAGAATGAGTGAAAATAGGGGTTGAACTGAAGAACAAAAAATTGCTTGCCCAGTGAAGTCGCAAGTTCCTTAAAAAGCACTGTGGATCCATCAAAATTTATGCTTGCATCAATGTGCCCTCAGAATCCCACTCCGACGGGTCTACCAGCAATCCGGTCACACGTGTTTCAACCTTCTCACGAATCCCAGAGCACTCTACCAGAGCTCTCCTTCCCGCTTTCCATAGCCCTCGAAGCCAGCCGACCTCGGCATGCATCCGTGGCCACATTGGGGCACCGATGAATAATTTATCCATCGCAGCTCGAGCAGTCTGCAGTTCGAAATATGCTTGTTTGGCCAGACTCTTCAGAATTCAGGATGTCTTTAAACTTTCAAATCAAAAATCCACTTTTCATATCCATTCGTCTCCAAGGAGCAGCCTTCCGCTGGCACTTGACCCCGTGTCAACCCAACCCATCGCACCCCTCTTTTCCCGGTCTATTTCAGAGGCGGAAGCCTCTTGACATGGTCTATTTTGAATACGGAATTGCATTCGTATGTTTCCTTGGCTGTAGGCCTTCGAGGAGTATTCATCATGAACGTCATTAAGTAGGGGCAGTGGGGGGCGATTGCTCCCACTTGGTGAGAAATGCCCGCCTGGCATATTGTTTTGGCTCGACCTGGTGCAAAATTTGATCGCCAGGAGACGACCATTTGCACTCAAATTGAACCCCAAATTTCAGGGTTTCTTCATCTTCTGGGGGCTCCGCCCCCCGAGACCACCGCTAGGGGTTCTGCCCCCTGTGGCCCCGTTGGGGCTCTGCACCAGATCCCCCATTGGGTCCGTACCCAGCTTCTTTGAATATTTCCCCTTGTACAAATCTGAAATGACGGCCCTGGTATTCGTGGCGTGGCGTTAGTTCCCCAAACTAATGCATGTGAACCTGATGGATTGGGATGGATGAAGTTGCCATGTTTGCCAAATGCGATGCAAATGTTCAGAGCACGTCATTTGATCGCCTTTCGATGTTTTTCCCTCTTTCTCGACGGTCCGCATTCCTCGTATTTTGCTCCTCTTTTGCCAGCTTTTCTCTTGTATCTCTCGTGTTCTTTTGCAGCTCTTCTTTTTCACGTCTTTCACCTCACTTTCCCTCCACTTTTACACGTTGTTTCCAACCCTTTCACTCGACTTTTCCGCTGCCGTCAGCCCTCTTTTAGTACTTTTAACTCCGTTTTAGCCAATGTTTTCCAGTCTTTCTCACCTCTTTTTTGCTGTCTTTTACTTCTCTTTTACTCCTCTTTTACTCATCTTTTATCTTTGAATCCTCTTTAACTCCTCTTTTCTCTTCTTACTCGTCTTTACTCCTTTTTACTCCTCTTTCAAAACTCTTTTAACCCACCCTCTTTCACCCCTCTTTTACTCCTGTCTGGCTCCTCGTTTACTCGCCTTTTACTCCCCTTGTACTTCTTTTTTCCTCCTCTTTCACTCCTCTTCAGCTCCTTTTTTACTTTACTTTTAAATTCTATCATTCCTCTTTCACCCTCCTCTTTCACTCCTCTTTCATTTCTTTCACTCCGCTTTCACTCCTCTTTCGCTCCTCTTTCGCTCCTCTTTCGCTCCTCTTTCGCTCCTCTTTCGCTCCTCTTTCGCTCCTCTTTCACTCCCCTTTCACTCCTCTCAAACTCCTGTTTTGTTCTTTTTCCTGATATTTGCATATCTTTTTCTCGCTTTTTTTCCTCCATTTGATTCATTTTTTCTCCTGGTTCCCTGGTCTTTCACTCTGCTGGTGTACCTCTTTTTCTGCCCTATTCGCTCTACTTTTGTTATTCATTTGCTGGGCATTTAATTCCATTTCCTTGTCGTTTGCTCCTCTTTTCTCATTTGCTCCATTTTCTCCTCTCATGCTTCCGTATTTTTCACCGTTTGATCCTCTTTTGCTCGTCCTTGCTGCTCTTTCGCTCGCCGTTTGCTCCTCCTTTGCTCGCCGTTTGATCCTTCTTTCGCCTCTTTTGCTCCTGTCGTCTCTTTTGCTTCCGTATTTTTTTCGTCGTTTGTTCCACTTGTGCAATTCGTTTGCTCTCCTTTTGCTCGTCGTCGTTCCTTATTTTGCCTCTTTTGCTTCCGTCGCCTCTTTTGGATCCGAATTTTTTTTTATCGTCGTTGCTCCTGTTTTGCTCGCCGTTTGCTCCTCCTTTCGCCTCTTTTGCTCCCGTCGACTCTTTTGCTTCCGTATTTTTTTTCGTCGTTTGTTCCTCTTTTGCAAGTCGTTTGTTCCTCTTTTGCTCGTCACTTGCTGCTCTTTCCGCTCGCCGTTTGTTCCTTCATTGCTCGTCGGTTGATCCTTCTTTCGCCTCTTTTGCTCCCGTCGCCTCTTTCGCTTCCGTATTTTTCATCGTTTGTTCCTCTTTTGCAAGTTGTTTGCTCCTCTTTTGCTCGTCACTTGCTGCTCTTTCACTCGCCGTTAGCTTCTGCTTTGCTCATCGTTTGTTCCTCTTTTGCTCGTCGTTTGCTCCTCTTTTGCTCGTCGTTTGATCCTCCTTTCGTGTCTTTTGCTTCCGAAGCCTCTTTTGCATTCGAATTGTTTTTGTCGTTTGCTCCTGTTTTGCTCGTCTCTTGCTGCTCTTTTGCTCCTCGTTTGCTCGTCTTTTGCTCGTCGTTTGATCCTTTTTCGCCTCTTTTTTATTCCGTCGCTTCTTTTACTTCCGTATTTTTTTCGTCGCTGCTAATCTTTTGCTCGTCGTTTGCTTCTCATTTACTCATCATTTGCCCCGCTTTTCCCATCTTTTGCTTCTGTCTTTTGCTGCCGTTTGCCCCTCTTTTGTCGCCGATTTTTGATCGTCGCTTGAACGACCTCAACCTCATTTTTGCTTGTGTATTGCATTTATCCGGCGTTTTGTATTTTTGTCCCTCTAGTCTTTTCCTTCAGTTCCGTTTAAATACATATCTTTTTTCCTGTCGTTTGTTCTTCTTTGGCACTTCTTTGGGTATCCAAAACTTTCCGAATTGTGGAAAAAAGTTATGAATGAATGATTGTATTTGAGGGGATTTCCCCTTATCATACATATACGGTACATAATACAAGAAATGTTTTCAAAACTCGAAACAACATCAGTTCACTTTCAATAACAATGTACAGAATCAGCATGGTCAAGAAATACAGATCAGCAACGTTAAGCGTGATAATTCCTTGAACAATCCGTGTTGATAAAAAAGAGTGATCTATACCGTCAGGACAGCAAGGAACCCTACGGCATTCCTTTATTTTGAAGATCGTGAATGCGTCAAAAGCTTTGTAAGCCTGCAACGAAGAATTGGCACTGATATCGGGGGCTCAAGAATCTTGGCTGGGAGGGAATTCCAATCGTCAATAGCCTGCCCAAGGAAGGATGACCTGCCAAAATCCCTCTTGAAATAAAGAGGTCTCACTTTAAAAGCATGATCCTGACGCCCTAAGAACGTGGGACACTTGATATACTGTGAAAGCTCTTTCCACCCTCCATATTCACAAAGAACTCTGAAAAAACATAGAATGCGCAGAATTTTTCTTCGGTCAGCCAAGCGTCCCCATCCAAGCTTGACAAGTTGAGCTGAAACACTGCTCATTCTCCTATAGTCCCCGGACACAAAACGAGCAGCCTGCCGCTGTACACGCT
>JASGXE010001813.1:0-12051 GCA_030068105.1 Sinentomon sp. SZTP_YWyxl
GTGGGCGGGCGGGTGAGGGGTTGTCCCATCTAACCCCATTGACCGTATAACCCAGACAATAGCCCCGTGGTCGTAGGACAAGCATCAAAGGTGAGGAAGCAGATGGGAGGGCAGGGGGTTCCCTATGGCAAAACGTCATTGTCCGCATCAGCCAGACAAAGCCCATAGACGTGCATGAGCCTCAAAAACCACCACCCTACCCCACCAAAACAGGCCAGGAAGCGAGCGGGCGGGGGGGGAGTTCCTTATGCAAAAACGCATTGACCGCATCAGCCAGACAAAGCCCATAGACGTGCATGAGCCTCAAAAACCACCCCCTACCCCACCAAAAACCGGTTTACACGTGGGCGGGGGGTGAGGGGTTGTCCCATCTAACTCCATTGACCGCATCAGCCATACAATAGCCCATAGACGTGCATGAGCCTCAAAAACCACCCCCTACCCCACCAAAAACCGGTTTACACGTGGGCGGGCGGGTGAGGGGTTGTCCCATCTAACCCCATTGACCGTACCCGCGGTTCTAGTGTGTGTAATGTTAACAAATACACCCCAAGCAATAAGGACAAGGATATGAAATCATTGAAGAATGCAAGAGAAAAGACATATTACAATTATAACACAATTTATAGCACAAATTTGTGAAGCTACTGCAGGGATAGCAAATTGACATCGGGACTAATTAGACTCTCAAGGCGCCTTTGCAGGATGGGAATGCTCAGCGGTAAGGAAAAAATCTCTGCTGGTAATGAGTTCCATTCCGTAATGGTTCTGCCCAAGGAGGAGAACTTGCCAATATCTTTCTTGAAAGCCCAAGGTTTAAGTTTGTAGTCATGATCACGGTGGGAGTAGAAAGTTGGTAAATCAAGAAGCCCTAACATCTGACCCCACCCGCCGACATTTCCAAGGACCTGGAACAGGCTGGTGAGGCGGGCAATCCGCCTTCTTTCTGCAAGGGAATCCCATCCCAGACGTTCTATCATTTTACTCACACTGCTCTTTTGCCTGTAAACGCCCTGTACAAAGCGCGCTGCCTTGCGCTGAACCTTTTCGAGAGACGAACTGTTTCCCCCCCACATTCGACCATTCGTCAATAAACTGCTGGTGGGCATAGCAATCAAATGCAAGTGAAGACATATGGATGCGGGCGGGAGATGGCACGCATGTGTGCCTTATAGATACAAGAGTTTAAAATTGGGTTTCGGTTCATTTATACGAAATCATTGGCCTGATCTGGCCAAATTCAACATTTCAGCACACATCCCATTTTACGGACACACAGTACGTATACCAAAATCCACACAAATCCTATTTGACCTTTTTGTCTGGCTTGTCCTGCGGCCTTCATCTGGCCTTGTCTGTTGCAAGCAAACAGAGTTGAGGCTTGTCGATGCATTGAAGCATTTTCTCCCGTGCTTTGGCTTATAATGTGCTTTGGCTATTTTAACGCTTTTAGCGCACTTATGCTTTGGCCTAATGTATCCTATATACTTGCTAAAAGTGGAAAAATCGATGTCCGTGTATGCACTACAGCAATATAAGTTGGCTAATCAGATGCAAAGCAGGCCAAACGCCGGGGCATTGTGGGCTCTCACTATAGCTGCTCAGTACTGGCGATCCATTCGGAATGGATGACACTAGACAACAAAACGCTGTGTTTTGAAATATCGCATGATACATGAGGCTCAACGAAAAGAGATAGGTACCAAAACGGTGGAATGCACCAATTCGCAGACAGGTAGACACATTTAGGTTATAAATGCATGACGTAAACACGCTTAGACCGCAACAGATCGGTCTTTTGTGCATGGTATTTACAATAACGAAACTAGGCCTGTATATGTTTAATTTTCTTCATTTTCACATAACTTCTCGTATACAATTAATAGGCCTATACTTGAAATACGGAAGCTAAAAGATTTCGTATTCCCCAAATAACAAAGAACAATGAGAAGAAAGGTTTCGTATTTGGTGTGGTGGTGTCTTCAAACCGGTGGTGTAAAAATTTTATTAATTTCTGGTGTTTTTTCAGTGATGTGATGAAAATTCAGTGATGGATTTTTTCAATGCAATGGTGCATGGTGAAATTGAGTTTTTCAGCTTTTGTGATTTTCAGTGGAGGTTTTCAGTGGTGGTTTTCAGTCTGTTTTTCACCCACATCCTGGTATTATTATGACTTCCATCAGTAAGGCGACAGAGATAGAATCCGTTTCCTGAATCAGTATGTAACTTCAATAGACAGAAGACCGTTGCGGCCCCAAAATGAAGACAAGTCATGAGAATAGATGCATATCTGTTTGCTTGACATAACTTGCACCATCCTCAGCAATCAGCAACAGTATTATTTCGCACTTTTCGGCGCAGCACTTGTTTCCACAGATCATTGGCCTGCTGCTAAAATTCCGGTGAAACTTCCTATTCCGATTAAACTTCCTAAAAACCCGAAAAGAATTGTCAAAACGTTCGTAACTACTCTGCGGTTGACTGGCACACGCTAAACCAAACCCTGCTGACAAACCCGTTGTTCCGTTCAGAACTGATCCGATGTCCTGTCAGCGAAAATTGGCTAACTTTTTAAAACACACTTCTAGCTATAAAGGACTCCTTTCCCAACCAAAAAGGTTAAAATTAGTCCAAAGTATCCCTGTGTCAACTTTAAGCCAAACAAGCTTTTTCAAAAGAAGAGGCATGACCATGCACTCGAAACTCAAGCGCAGCGGCATGCAATTTGACCGCGACGCCTATGAAAATCTTCGTACCCAGCAATGTGCAGACTTAAATTCTGAGTTGTTTTATTCATTTATAAATAGTTCCCTTGAAGACAACTATTGCCGCAAGTTTTGGAAATAAAATATGTAAAGTCCATGAAAGGTGGCAGTGCAGTGCCACCTCTAATCTCAACTGATGGGCTTTTGATGTCAGATGCCCCTGGAATTGCAGCTATTTTAAATGACGAACAATGAATATTTCTCTGGAGTGTTCTTAGCAAGTAGTCCCATCGACCTCCGAATTTCTGACGACTCAGCTGACATGGATGATGCTGTCTGGTCAATTCCCTCCGTTGAAATCCCAGGGATGTACAAGCTCCTGAAGAAAATAAACCCCAATAAGGCCATGGGGCCAGATGGGTTGCCGGGTCGCATGTTAAAAGAACTGGCTACGTCATTCCGCGTAGCTCTAGCTCCCTTCTTTTCCCAAATATTTCTGATTGGAGATATGCCCATAGATTGGAAACGTGCCCTTGTAATTCCAACAAAAAAGAAAGATATGCCCTCAAATCGGCCGCCCGATCTCACTCACCTGCATTTGTTCTAAGATCTTTGAGCGCAGATCTTTGCAACTTTTATTCGCAAATTCCTTCATAGCAATTCACAATCATTTGGTTTCCGTGGAAAAATGTCATGTGAGAAAGGTTATACTTTTAGTTGACGAAATTGCCAGGAACATGGACAGGGAACAAAGCACATACGTATGATATTTTTCTTGATTTTCAAAAGGCCTTCGATTTGGTGCCGCATATGGTAAACTCTTAAATAAAATGAAATTAATGGGGTTTCCCTCATTTGCTTTAAAGCTCACTGCGAGTCGGCCATTTTTTTTTATTACATTACGGACATTGCAGCCAACTTAAAATCTAGTATACGTCTATTTGCGGTCGATGTCGTAATTTACAGAGTCGTGACTTCCCCCGAGGACAGTTCGCATCTTCAGACTGACCTCAACCAGGTTTCATTGTGGTGTGACGCCTGGGGAATTCGAATTAAATTAATGCAACAAAAACCAAATCCATAGTTCTTTCTGCAACCGCTCATCTGCAGCTAATACCAGAGAAATAACTTATCTGGAGGAAAGGACCAGCCCATCGAAAATGTTTGCCTTTTTGGCGTCGTTAATCCTCACGACTTAACCTGGAAAGATCACATCAACTTTACCTGTTTAAAAGCAAATCGAACACTCACATTCATCGGGAGGACCATGCGTTATTCCTCTCAAGAGGCCAAGTTAAAAGCTTATTTGTTCCTTGTCTCATACCAATCCACGAATATGCTGGAGCTGTCCGGGATCCACCTAGTCAGGGGCTCATTTCCAAACTTCAAGCTATTCAGAGGAAAGCGGCTCGTATGATTACACCGCTTGTGAACCGTTTTGGGTCAACCCTTGTTGTTGACAGTCAACTGGGATATGGGTGATATTCCTCCACTGAAAGTCAACCGTTTGGAGTCAACCTTTGGAATTTGACGTTGGTTGTCAACCGCTGGGAGTCAACTGTCGGGAGTCAACCGCTTGGAGTCAACTGTCGGGAGTCAACCGCTGGGAGTCAACTGTCGGGTGTCAACCGCTGGGAGTCAACTGTCGGGAGTCAACCGCTGGGGAGTCAACTGTCGGGAGTCAACCGCTGGGAGTCAACTGTCGGGAGTCAACCGCTGGGAGTCAACTGTCGGGAGTCAACCGCTGGGAGTCAACTGTCGGGAGTCAACCGCTGGGAGTCAACTGTCGGGAGTCAACCGCTGGGATCAACTGTCGGGATCAATCGCTGGGAGTCAACTGTCGGGAGTCAACCGCTGGGAGTCAACTGTCGGGAGTCAACCGCTGGGAGTCAACTGTCGGGAGTCACCGCTAGGAGTCAACTGTCGGGAGTCAACCGCTGGGAGTCAACTGTCGGGAGTCAACCGCTGGGGAGTCAACTGTCGGGAGTCAACCGCTGGGAGTCAACTGTCGGGAGTCAACCGCTGGGAGTCAACTGTCGGGAGTCAACAGCTGGGAGTCAACTGTCGGGAGTCAACCGCTGGGAGTCAACTGTCGGGAGTCAACCTCTGGGAGTCAACTGTCGGGAGTCAACCGCTGGGAGTCAACTGTCGGGAGTCAACCGCTGGGAGTCAACTGTCGGGAGTCAACCGCTGGGAGTCAACTGTCGGGAGTCAACCGCTGGGAGTTGTCTGGAGTCAACCGCTGGGAGTCAACTGTCGGGAGTCAACCGCTGGGGAGTCAACTGTCGGGAGTTAACCGCTGGGAGTCAACTGTCGGGAGTCAACCGCTGGGGAGTCAACTGTCGGGAGTCAACCGCTGGGAGTCAACTGTCGGGAGTCAACCGTTGGGAGTCAACTGTCGGGAGTCAACCGCTGGGAGTCAACTGTCGGGAGTCAACCGCTGGGAGTCAACTGTCGGGAGTCAACCGCTGGGAGTCAACTGTCGGGAGTCAACCGCTGGGAGTCAACTGTCGGGAGTCAACCGCTGGGAGTCAACTGTCGGGAGTCAACCGCTGGGAGTCAACTGTCGGGAGTCAACCGTTGGGAGTCAACTGTCGGGAGTCAACCGCTGGGAGTCAACTGTCGGGAGTCAACCGCTGGGAGTCAACAGTCGGGAGTCAACCGCTGGGAGTCAACTGTCGGGAGTCAACCGCTGGGAGTCAACTGTCGGGAGTCAACCGCTGGGGAGTCAACTGTCGGGAGTCAACCGCTGGGAGTCAACTGTCTGGAGTCAACCCCTGGGAGTCAACCCCTGGGAGTCAACTGTCGGGAGTCAACCGCTGGGAGTCAACTGTCGGGAGTCAACCGCTAGGAGTCAACTGTCGGGAGTCAACCGCTCGGAGTCAACTGTCGGGAGTCAACCGCTGGGGAGTCAACTGTCGGGAGTCAACCGCTGGGAGTCAACTGTCGGGAGTCAACCGCTGGGAGTCAACTGTCGGGAGTCAACAGCTGGGGAGTCAACTGACGGGAGTCAACCGCTGGGAGTCAACTGTCGGGAGTCAACCGCTGGGAGTCAACTGTCGGGAGTCAACCGCTGGGAGTCAACTGTCGGGAGTCAACCGCTGGGAGTCAACTGTCGGGAGTCAACCGCTGGGAGTCAACTGTCGGGAGCCATAACCGTATGCCCGGCGTAGATAAATCCTTGCGGTTGACTCCCAACCCATGGGTATGTTGGTATAGTCACCAATGTTATCCACCGATGAGGAGTCAACGGTAAAAATGAAGATGGATCGGTTACAAAACCTTTCATGAATTGTTGACTCTCAGCTCGCACGGATCATTCGCAAGAAAGAAGAAATTAGGATAATTGGTCGAACTTTCTGGCGGAGTTAAAAGCTGGGAGCAAAAGCGATGAAAACGTTTATCTGTATAAATTCAAGCGAAGGTGCATGAACGTAATGATTCTTTTGTTTCAGTGGAGAGAAGTGTCGAGAAAAAATAATTAGCATTCCAGAGCAGATAGCATTTCACCTCCATACTCCTGCTTGGTTCACGGTCAGTTTCCATGCAGGTTTTCGTTTTTTGCCTATTTACCTACGCCATTCCTCCAACCGCGCAATTGACAAACAATGCTAATAACTTTTGATGTTTTTTTAAGAAAAAAAAAATAACGGAACACAAACGCATTTTCGACGAGCTCAAAGCAAAACCACGAAGAGACTTCAAAAAAAAAAGAAAGTAAGTAAGAAAGAAACACGCTCACACACATACACACACATCCAGAGAAAAGGGTTGAGATATGTGTTACCTTCCTGTGCATCATGAGTGGTTTGAGGTTGTCCTGGCGACCAGCATGACGCCGAACGTGATTGGACATCATCGTTAACGATGATGACCTGATGACCTCTGTTTTTGTTGATCGATCGATCGATTGACTTCCGGGTCAGATGAAAACGGGCTTACTTCAGTCCAGTCGAAATATGTTCTTCAGGACATGACAAACCGATGATCTGGTCGTATCATGATGAGATGAAAAGGAGTTGTTACAGAAAATGCACGTCTCGTTACTCATGCAGCCAATTCCGATGACAACCAATGAGGTAAGTGCTTTCAGCGCCGGAAGAGAAAGTGCTTAGATACCCTGTAACAGTGCAAAAAAGACAGTTCGCTTGACGTTCCTCCAGCAGTGGGTGCGTAGCGCGCGTCACAAAGATATCGCCGAGGCCACCGTTGATTGCGATCTATCATTGAAGAAATGGTGGAAAAGGGCTAACCCTTACAATTATTGCGGTAGCACATTCAGAAGGACGATCTTTCAACCAGTGATAAGTGATCACCAACCACACACACATTGATCACGATCTATCGATTGACAGATTGGCTCAAAATTGACGATATCAATTCATCACTGTGGTTGCAATGGTGCTAATATGCAATGTCGGCCGAGGCATTGAGAGATGCACTTTCACCGATACACTCATCACTGCTACAATAATTCAGAGCCACACCTCACGAACCTCCTTCTTCTTCTTCTTCTTCTTCTTCTTTGGGTCTTATGGACAGATAGCCTGAGGCTGGTGGTCCGACCGTTTATGTATTTTTTTTTGTCGTCAGCCATGGTCCCGGCGAGGTACTGGCAAATGTCACCTGAGAGTAGCTGCTCCAGCACCCACCGCTCCAGGCACCCAATCAAGGGTCCCGGCGAGGTACCGGCATACTCCCGAGGGCAATTGCAACAGCACCCACCGCTCCAGGTCCCAAGACCTCAGTCACAACTGCCGATACTGCCGGTATTATGGCACAGCCAACCCGCAGGAAACCGACGTCGAGTATCGGCGGGTGATACCAAGTGGCTTCTGTGTTCATGTAACCTGCCAGGCCTCTGTCTTGGACCTGGAGCTGGGTGTTCTTTAACGTGCGCAGTGTGATGCTACACACGGGACCTCCTTCTTAAAGTCCCATCCGAAGGACCAACAGACTGGCCACTTAAGTCTGTCTTTCCGACCGAATTCACCATGCCTCGCCGAAGGAGGATGCACACACAAGTGCCACGGTAAATCTCGTGTCCCAGCTGGGATTCGAACCCGCAATCTTCAGATTACGAGTCCGACGCGCTAACCACTGCGCCACGAGGGTCCTTGTTTCGAGGATCTGTGAGACGTAGGCCTACATCGGCAGAGAGGCCGATGGTTGTTGCAGCCTTCGAGATTGTACATTAAAATGTAAAAAGATCATTCAAACTAGTTTCCGCTTCATCAACTTTGAAGGACAGAAGGCACACTGAAAACTGCAAACGTTTGGACGGAAATGGCGCCTTTAAAACACATCAATGCCGGGAATAATTCTCGCACTAGGACAAAATCGAAAGATCCAAGGAACGAAAATCAAAGAAAAGTTGAGATGATCTGTCCCTGAGAGGAGACAGAGAGAGGGACAGAGAGAGAGAGGGGGAGGGAGAGTGAGAGAGTGAGAGAATGAGAGAGAGGAGAGAGATTTAGAGAGAGAGAGAGAGAGAGAGAGAGAGAGAGAGAGAGAGAGAGAGAGAGAGAGAGAGAGAGAGAGAGAGAGAGAGAGAGAGAGAAGCACTGGAAGAACATCACAATACCCACATCTTTGAAGAAAGAGAAACAGAATAGATCTGCATGAAGCAAGCAAAGCAAGTACCAGCGCACAACAAGACAACTCAACTCAACTCCAGCGATGATTTCTCTTTTTTCAGCTGCCGTGAGAACTTCTTGGCCGACCCCCCTTCATTTAGAACAAGATGTCGCCCTTCCAACGTGGAGTAATCTACGTTCTCTCTCTATACGTACAGTCTATAAAGTGCTCGAGTTGCGGAAGGAATGATCATTATTGCCACGAGCGTAGTCTTCCTCTCTCTCCATGCGAATACTCGCAGCGCTGAAGTTGAAAATCGGTATCCAAATCGGAATTTCATGCATTCTCAAAATAGATGACGCAGCATTCAGCTGTGGGCGATTTGGAATTTCCTGTAAATTAAGTGGGCTTTGTATTCTTTCCTGATGCAAAGCAGAATTTGCTTCCACAGTTTGAGGCACACTGAGAGCTTTTTTAATTCTCAATTTTGATTGCGGAAATTTTGTATAAAACGAACAGGCAGAAAGATCTACGTACGAGTATATCAATAAAAAGTATTACTTCGAAACTGAGCATCAAGTATCAATCGAGACTTGTCAAACATTCTCCATCACCATCATTATCAGGAAATATTTCTGACGCATATTCGCATTTTGATCCACCATCCCCCAAGATGGTGGATCAACAGTACGCAAAGCTGGTGCCCCCTTCACCGAAGATGAACCATCGGGATCCAATGAGGGTCAATCGAAACCCGATGGTGGGCCACACTTCCTGTGATGGACGAAAGCCGCCATCACAACATACCGGCGGGCAATGATGCGGGCAATCTCTAAATAAATATATACGTATACTCGAACTTTGGACAATTGAATCCAGATACGTAAAAAAATCGAGGAATTTCCCGAATGATGCTTGCTGTCGATTCCGTTGAGTTTCGTGCAGGAACAGTGTACATCAACGTCCAGTTGGTATGAACCGACTGCAGAAGCAGATGCAGAAGCAGAAGACGGATTCAGATACGATCGATCATCTCGCGCGTCATGAAATGTTCTGCTGAAAACTTTTATTTTGCTAGAAACCAAATTTTGTTCATGTTTTGTTTTCGTCTGTGAATGAAATGACAAAAATAGACGTCTTCCGTTTCAAACTCCTCTCCCTTTGTGCAAGATTGAAATTCTTCCATTGCGGCTCGACTTCTGCGTATTTACACCTGTGGAATATTAAATTTACGTAATTCAATTTTTGGTTTCATTCTGCTTGGGTGAGACAGAGCATATCGCCCTCATGCCCCACGTGATTGCCCGATGGAAGAAAACGTTTCCTTAAGAAGCAACTCAATTTTGTATCGTCTAACGCTTTACTGCTTTATTCACATTCAAGATTAGCAGACAATTCCCCCAGTTGGCAATAGTTTGGGTTGGTAAACGTTTTGGTAATTGTTCGGAATATACATGCCGACCGCCGCCTCCGCTGCAAACGCGGCCTTCCCGCCTCCTAAACATGAGCAAGTGAGGCGGCGGAGGCGGCGGAAGTGGCGAAGGCCTTGATTTTTCTTTATTTTTTCTTTTTATTTGCTCTTTTATCGTTTGTTTCTCGAAGACTGTGCATTTCCACCAGTTTGTTGATCTATTATGAAATCATACAGTGAATGCTGTTATCTTATCCCCATTTAACTGGGCGAAATCGCCTGATCAACGCATCTCCCTCTGTTATCGGACTGTATTTTGCAGTTTTGCAATGGGAGGAGCATGGAAAAGAACTAAGAATAAAATGTGCAGTTTTCGCAAGCTCAGAATTATCAATCTGATTTTCCTGCGTTGGATGTAATTTGCTAGCAAGAATATTGATCTGGATCTTGAAATGAGGAAGAAAAATAGCATTTTGTGAATAAGGGAAAGCATCTCAGAAAAAAATCCCCACATCGGCTGGTTATACGAGACAAATTATTCGACACAAAGTGAATAACGATAAAAATTTTGTTTTTGAGAACGTTACAAAAAAGGTCCAGGAAGACAATCAGTCATGGCTTCAAGTGCTGTTGCCCCTCTGGAAAAGACGGCACTATATGAGGTTTGTGACTGTTCATGACACTAATTGTCCTCAGGAGATCGGATTCTGGAGATCGTATTCAAAAGAAAAATAGTGGTCAATACCTGTTGAAAGCAGGGATGTTTAAACATGGGAAGGCAAAAATACATGAGCACAATCAGAACCACACGGGAGCAGTATGCGGCCTGCGGAGTTGTCGTGTTGATTGCTATTCGCTGGAAAAAGAGAATGAGTTTACCGTTTTTATTCGTAGCTCACGGGAGACCTCAGCTAGTTGTCCACAGGGGCAAATTGCAACACTTTAAATATTTCTGAAGGATTTCAAGGAAATTCAGTGAAATTGGAATCTGCGCAGGCTGTTGCATCATTGCTCATTTTGCAAAAAGGCGGATGGACTTGTGTGAGTATATTTCTGGCTTCGTTGTTTTGTATTTTTGTCTGTCTGGAGGAGCTTTTTACGATTTGGAACGGAAAATTGCATGCCTCGACTGACGGAGAAGTGGAAGATCGGGACGGGGAACTGGGACAGAACGGACTGAGGCAGAATGGGACGGAGGCAGAATTTTTTGTCGGCTTCTATCCACTTCTGCCCCAGTCCCATTCCACCCCATGTCCCATTCTACCTCTGTCCGATTCTGCGCCAATGAAGAAAATTTGATGAGAGTTTCATAAAAAAAAGTTGATGAGAGTTTTGCCGCTGAACTCTCATCAAACTTTTTGATACGACTTTGATGAGACTTTGATGCGACTTTTAACGGCTTTGATGAGATTTTGATGGCTTTGATGAGACTTTTGAATCGACATATGCGACTTTGATGAGACTTTGATGAGACTTTGATGAGACTTTGATGAGACTTTGATGAGACTTTGATGAGATTTTGATGAGACATTGATGAGGCTTTGATTGATTAGACTTTGATGAGACTTTGATGCGACTTTGATGAGGCTTTGATGAGGCTTTGATGAGACTTTTAATGAGACATTGATGAAAATTCTATGAGACTTTCAAGCTTTCATTGGAGTAATTGTTTGATGCCTTCGGAGCTTTCCCCTGATATGCATGGGCTTCAGCTCGAAGGCACGAACAAGGCAGCCGTGGTTCCTTTGATGAGACTTTTGATGAGACATTGATGAGGCTTTGATTGATTAGACTTTGCGATGAGACTTTGATGCGACTTTGATGAGGCTTTGATGAGGCTTTGATGAGACTTTTAATGAGACATTGATGAAAATTCTATGAGACTTTCAAGCTTTCATTGGAGTAATTGTTTGATGCCTTCGGAGCTTTCCCCTGATATGCATGGGCTTCAGCTCGAAGGCACGAACAAGGCAGCCGTGGTTCCTTTCAGGAACACCTTGTTAAAATTCATAATAATTGTATACCTCCCGCTGATAGTACCTACTTATTGCGTTTAGTGAATTTATTATGCATTCGCGCGCAGATATCAAGTTATTGTCACCGACAGGCAGAGAAACTGTGGTTTTCAAAGGAAGGTCACCACATTTTTCTGAAATTTTCTCCTGAAGAGTTCTGGTTTCGTAAAATCGAAACGAGATATGTGAAAGTGACAAGTGCTCTATTGACAAGTGATCTATAGATTTATCGAAAAGTCAAACTTTTGGACATATCGCCGCCATTCTGCCGGCGTCGACGAAATAAATCGGCAAACCATCCATTGACAGGATAAACCAATGTTTGCCGATTTTATAATTTGGT
>JASGXE010001828.1:0-14201 GCA_030068105.1 Sinentomon sp. SZTP_YWyxl
GAAAGAAACGAGAAATTGAAGAACTTGAAGCTGAAAAGTTTGATATTGATAGAAGAATTCAAGTGGCAAAGATGGGCCTCATATAGTAGTCAAAACAATGTAACAAGTGTAGTTTATTCTGCTTTTGTTATTTTATTCGTTTTGCTAGTTTTTTTTATCCTTAACAAACTGTAAACAGTGGGTTGGAGACTTGGAGATGTGTTTGACGCCAAAATATCACCCTTACCGAGAAATTAGTCGATTTTGTCTCCATGGTGTGAGTTGAGTTGACGTTTCGGGTGCATCGCAGATCCACTATCAAGACGAAACTCGGAGTCACGTCTTGATAACCGACGCATGATGCGCCCGAAACGTCAACTCAACTCACACCATGGAGACAAAAATCATCGAACTTCCCGGGAGGCGGTCAGGGTGATGTTTTAGGTTTTTATCCTTATTGTGTAGCTCCAAAGGGTAAGGGAAGTTTTGGATTTTATTCATGGAATTTGAAAAAGAAAATTCGAGTGGGAACCCTGCTTTCTCAATTTGCAGTTTTTTTTTTTGTTTATTTCATTGGAAAGGAAAAACAAAACCTTGCTTTCTCTCTTTCTGCTGTGTCTCCTACAATTATCTTCCTATTCCTATTTACTAGGTACGAATACATAGGTAGGTAGGTACGGCTATTATTACCAATTGAATGCAATTAGATTTGTAAATAATAATAATAATGACGATAGTCTATGAAATGAATTGTATTTTTGTTGAAGATTTGTGAACTTTTATTTTAGCCAGCTTTTTCAGGTCTTGAGACCTGCATTTATTTATTTTGATTGATTGGCTGACTCTCCTCTGCATTTTGACAGTCTTCCTGAACAGTGTTTTGAAGAAGAAAAAAGGTTTCTCTTTATCTTTTCACGCACACACACACACACACTTGGAACAAATTTATCGCACCACCGGCAAAACGTTTTTCTTCTGTTCACGGTTTCCACAATTGCTAAAAATGTGTCAAAAGTTGGGGAAAATCAGGGATCATAACGATCCCCGGGGAGCCTTAAAATGATCGAGAAACAAAATTTTGAGGTCAAAATGAACACTAGAATTTTAAATTTCTTCACCTTCTGCAAAATTTTCAGGTCAAAATGAACACTTAGTCAGTGGAGTGTCGACTTACAGTGAAGTGAAAATGAACACTAGAATTTCAAATTTCTTCACCTTCTGAGGGACTCAGTCCCCCAGACCACCTGCCAGACGCCCTGCCCATTGGAATCTCGCTGGGGCTCAGACCCCGTAAGGACTGCGGAAAGGCGATTCCTCTGCGGCTCTTGACATTTTGACAGTGACGCATTATGTGGTAATGGTGGAAAAAATTGATCAGCAAGGGTCAGGGAAAGGGATGTGGTAAAAATCAGGGAAATGAAATTCCAAAAAGTTGTGAGAACCTTCTGTTTTTTAAGTTTCTGGCTCTGAGGCTTCAGAGGTGTCTTCAAAAAAAAAAAAAACTGGAAAAAAAATGGACAGGACTTCCATCAGAATGATGGAAGTTCTTGGATTTTTTATTGCAATCATATGTTTTGTAAAAAGCTTGCGTTGCAGCAGCAAGTTATTGTAAGTTCTTGGTAACAGGAAAACTGTAAGTTTTGGGGCAAGATTTAAAGGACAAAAGGCAAGTGTTTGAGGAAGGAAAGTCACATAATGATGTGAATTAGCAAGATAACTTTTTTCAGGAGTTTTTTTGTTTTTTGAAACAGTTGCTTATGAAAAAGAAGAAAAAAGAGAGGCATCTGACAGGAATAGACAGAGGACCAACAGTAAACAACCACAGTCATTTGAATAAATAAAAACATTAAAAAACTATTCTTCATCATAATATGTTGTTGTCTGCCTCCTGTAAAATGAATACACAAACATACCTGCAGCAATTCTCTGCATTCTACACAAAAAAACTTGAGGATCTCTTTCGGAGATGTAATTTGGACCAAATTATTCATAGCTATTTTGATGACATCTGTCTATCGTAACTTTGGCTGGCCATGACAATGTTGTTTTGCTGAATGGTTGCATTTATCCCATTCAGGAAGTGAAGAGGTGGGGGTGTTGTTTTGTGCTTTTCCAATCCAAACATTGATTGATTCACTAAACGGTGTGAGATAGCCTTTTCAGTACTTATTAGACAGCCCTCCTCCCCCCGATTGAAAGGTTGTGATTTCCCAAACTTTTGTGTCGTGTTTTGCTTTGCCGTGATTTCTTCGCTGGTTAGAAGCCCACAAAGCTCTTCAATTTTTCCTCCTTGGTTATTCATTTGATGCGGTGACCCCCCTCTTGGAGGCACATCCTCTCTCTTACTCTCTCCTGAACATGAGTTCGACTCGAAATTAGCTTTGAACACAGTTCATTTTCACTCCTTATCAAAAGTCTTCGAACATGGGAGTTTATTTATTAACTCAGGCGCCATTTAGAATCATATGGCAGCATATGCCGCAAAACATCATGACACTCATGGGAGGTGTGAAGTTGCACCAAGCCCTGTTGAAATCAGATGGCCCCTGTCCTGTGTTAAAATATCGCCAATGTTCGAGGACTTATGATAAGCACTGTATAGTTTTGTAATATTTTGTAATCTCAGTTTTTTCTCTGCCTTTGCTCTGCTTTTCTTTTCCAGTTGTTGTTTTAGTTGGTTTGTTATTTAGCTGTTTAGATGCGGTTTGTCTTGGCTTCATTCATTTCTCATTTCACTTCCTCCTCTGCTCTGCAGTCTGCAGATAAATTGGCCTACCTACACATTTGTTTGCAATTTGTAATTTTGTTTTCAATAAATTGTAATTTTCTCATTCATTTTTCAATTCTGTGGAAATAGTAAATAATTATATATCTAAATAATAATTATGTACGATTGATGATAATTATAATTCACTATATTTAATTATTAATTGATTAATATTATTGCCAAATAATAAAATGAAAAAATAAACAGTGGATTATTTGAATTGAAAGTTGTTTTCAAGTAGTTAAGTTTAGAATCTTTTTTTCAATTTGGCCCTATCCCTTTTTTCATTGCCCGACTACGTTCATTCTTGTATTTTTTTTAATATCGTAGTCAGTCCTTGGGAAGATCAAACACTGAAGGACTTGTCTGAAAAACAGTTCTGACAAAAAACCCATTCGTGGCCTAGGTCTTCGAAGACAAAGCATGACGATAACTTACTAGTACATGCCCTTTCATCGAATCATGATGAAAACTTACAGGTCCGCGTCCTTTCTTCGAAGCATGAGGAAAACTCCTGGTCCGTGTCCTTTCTTCGAAGCATGAGTAAAACTTACTGGTCTGTGTCCTTTGCTGGATCATGATGAAAACTTACTGGTCCGTGTCCTTTCTTCGAGGCACGAGGAAAACTCACTGGTCCTTGACCTTTCTTCTAAGCATGAGTAATACTTACTGGTCTGTGTCCTTTGTTGAAACATGATGAAAACTTACTGGTCCGTGTCCTTTCTTCGAAGCACGAGGGAAACTCACTGGTCCGTGTCCTTTCTTCGAAGCATGAGGAAAACTTACTGGTCCATGTCCTTTCTTCGAAGCATGAGGGAAACTCACTGGTCCATGTCCTTTCTTCGAAGCATGAGTAAAACTTACTGGTCTGTGTCCTTTGCTTTGCTGAATCATGATGAAAACTTACTGGTCCGTGTCCTTTCTTCGAAGCATGAGGAAAACTTACTCGTCCATGTCCTTTCTTCGAAGCACGAGGGAAACTCACTGGTCCGTGTCCTTTCTTCGAAGCATGAGTAAAACTTACTGGTCTGTGTCCTTTGCTGAATCATGATGAAAACTTACTGGTCTGTGTCCTTTCTTCGAAGCACGAGGAAAACTTACTGGTCCATGTCCTTTCTTCGAAGCATGAGGAATACTTACTGGTCCATGTCCCTTCATCGCATCATGATGAAAAACTTACTGGTCCATGTCCTTTCATCGAATCATGATGAAAACTTACTGATCCGTATCTTTTCTTCGAAGCATGAGGAAAACTCAAAACGTACTGGTCCGTGTCCTTTCTTCGAAGCACGAGGACAACTTACTGATCCGTGTCCTTTCTTCTGCATGAGGAAAACTAACTGGTCCGTGTCCTTTCTTCGAAGCATGAGGAGAACTTACTGGTCCGTGTCCTTTCTTCGCAGCATGAGGAAAACGTACTGGTTCCCTTTCTTCGAAGCATGAGGAAAACTTACTGATCTGTGTCCTTTCTTCGAAGCATAAGGAAAACTTACTGGTCCGTGTCCTTTCTTCGAAGCATGAGGAAAACTTACTGGTATGTTCCCTTTCTTCAAAGCATGAGGAAAACTCTGGTCGGTGTCCTTCATTCGAAACACGAGGAAACCTTACTGGTCGTTGTGCTTTCTCCTAAGCATGAGGAATACTTACTGGTCCGTGTCCTTTCTTTGAAGCATGAGGAAACCTTTCTGGTCGGTGTCCTTTCTTTGAAGCATGAGGAAAACTTACTGGTCCGTGTCCTTTCTTCTGCATGAGGAAAACTTACTGGTCCGTGTCCTTTCTTCGAAGCATGAGTAAAATTACTGGTCGTGTCCTTTGCTGGATCATGATGAAAACTTACTGGTCCGTGTCCTTTCTTCGAGGCACGAGGAAAACTCACTGGTCCTTGACCTTTCTTCTAAGCATGAGTAAACTTACTGGTCTGTGTCCTTTGCTGAATCATGATGAAAACTTACTGGTCCGTGTCCTTTCTTCGAAGCACGAGGGAAACTCACTGGTCCGTGTCCTTTCTTCGAAGCATGAGGAAAACTTACTGGTATGTTTTCTTCGAAGCATGAGGGAAAATCACTGGTCCCTGTCCTTTCTTCGAAGCATGAGTAAAACTTACTGGTCTGTGTCCTTTGCTTTGCTGAATCATGATGAAAAATTACTGGTCCGTGTCCTTTCTTCGAAGCATGAGGAAAACTTACTCGTCCATGTCCTTTCTTCGAAGCACGAGGGAAACTCACTGGTCCGTGTCCTTTCTTCGAAGCATGAGTAAAATTTACTGGTCTGTGTCCTTTGCTGAATCATGATGAAAACTTACTGGTCTGTGTCCTTTCTTCGAAGCACGAGGAAAACTTACTGGTCCATGTCCTTTCTTCGAAGCATGAGGAATACTTACTGGTCCATGTCCCTTCATCGCATCATGATGAAAAACTTACTGGTCCATGTCCTTTCATCGAATCATGATGAAAACTTACTGATCCGTATCTTTTCTTCGAAGCATGAGGAAAACTTACTGGTCCGTGTCCTTTCTTCGAAGCATGAGGAAAACTCAAAACGTACTGGTCCGTGTCCTTTCTTCGAAGCACGAGGACAACTTACTGATCCGTGTCCTTTCTTCTGCATGAGGAAAACTAACTGGTCCGTGTCCTTTCTTCGAAGCATGAGGAGAACTTACTGGTCCGTGTCCTTTCTTCGTAGCATGAGGAAAACGTACTGGTTCCCTTTCTTCGAAGCATGAGGAAAACTTACTGATCTGTGTCCTTTCTTCGAAGCATAAGGAAAACTTACTGGTCCGTGTCCTTTCTTTGAAGCATGAGGAAAACTTACTGGTCTGTTCCCTTTCTTCAAAGCATGAGGAAAACTCTGGTCGGTGTCCTTCATTCGAAACACGAGGAAACCTTACTGGTCGTTGTGCTTTCTCCTAAGCATGAGGAATACTTACTGGTCCGTGTCCTTTCTTTGAAGCATGAGGAAACCTTTCTGGTCGGTGTCCTTTCTTTGAAGCATGAGGAAAACTTACTGGTCCGTGTCCTTTCTTCTGCATGAGGAAAACTCACTGGTCCGTGTCCTTTCTTCGAAGCATGAGTAAAACTTACTGGTCTGTGTCCTTTGCTGGATCATGATGAAAACTTACTGGTCCGTGTCCTTTCTTCGAGGCACGAGGAAAACTCACTGGTCCTTGACCTTTCTTCTAAGCATGAGTAATACTTACTGGTCTGTGTCCTTTGCTGAATCATGATGAAAACTTACTGGTCCGTGTCCTTTCTTCGAAGCACGAGGGAAACTCACTGGTCCGTGTCCTTTCTTCGAAGCATGAGGAAAACTTACTGGTCCATGTCCTTTCTTCGAAGCATGAGGGAAACTCACTGGTCCATGTCCTTTCTTCGAAGCATGAGTAAAACTTACTGGTCTGTGTCCTTTGCTTTGCTGAATCATGATGAAAACTTACTGGTCCGTGTCCTTTCTTCGAAGCATGAGGAAAACTTACTCGTCCATGTCCTTTCTTCGAAGCACGAGGGAAACTCACTGGTCCGTGTCCTTTCTTCGAAGCATGAGTAAAACTTACTGGTCTGTGTCCTTTGCTGAATCATGATGAAAACTTACTGGTCTGTGTCCTTTCTCCGAAGCACGAGGAAAACTTACTGGTCCATGTCCTTTCTTCGAAGCATGATGAAAACTTACTGATCCGTATCTTTTCTTCGAAGCATGAGGAAAACTTACTGGTCCGTGTCCTTTCTTCGAAGCATGAGGAAAACTCAAAACGTACAGGTCCGTGTCCTTTCTTCGAAGCACGAGGACAACTTACTGATCCGTGTCCTTTCTTCTGCATGAGGAAAACTAACTGGTCCGTGTCCTTTCTTCGAAGCATGAGGAGAACTTACTGGTCCGTGTCCTTTCTTCGTAGCATGAGGAAAACGTACTGGTTCCCTTTCTTCGAAGCATGAGGAAAACTTACTGATCTGTGTCCTTTCTTCGAAGCATAAGGAAAACTTACTGGTCCGTGTCCTTTCTTCGAAGCATGAGGAAAACTTACTGGTCTGTTCCCTTTCTTCAAAGCATGAGGAAAACTCTGGTCGGTGTCCTTCATTCGAAACACGAGGAAACCTTACTGGTCGTTGTGCTTTCTCCTAAGCAAGGAATACTTACTGGTCCGTGTCCTTTCTTTGAAGCATGAGGAAACCTTTCTGGTCGGTGTCCTTTCTTTGAAGCATGAGGAAAACTTACTGGTCCGTGTCCTTTCTTCTGCATGAGGAAAACTTACTGGTCCGTGTCCTTTCTTCGAAGCATGAGGAAAACTTACTGGTCCGTGTCCTTTCATCGTAGCATGAGGAAAACGTACTGGTCTGTTCCCTTTCTTCAAAGCATGAGGAAAACTCTGGTCGGTGTCCTTCATTCGAAACACGAGGAAACCTTACTGGTCGTTGTGCTTTCTCCTAAGCATGAGGAATACTTACTGGTCCGTGTCCTTTCTTTGAAGCATGAGGAAACCTTACTGGTCGGTGTCCTTTCTTCGAAGCGTGAGGAATACTTTCTGGTCCATGTCCTTCTTCTGTGCAAGCATTAACCTGATTTTGCTTTGCTTGTTGCTTTCACAACAAAAAATGATCTCCGCCCACTCCAATAATGAAACGTGTCATGCGTAGATGCGAAAAAATCCGCACCGGCCATCCATTTTGGAATCGACCCTCGGTCCGTCGAGTTGGAAAACAGAGAAAGCTGCGAGGAGTTTCGATTCATTCGCTTGATTTCAAGTGAAATGATGGCTTGATGGTCGGATCGACGGAGCTGCTCAAATGTTCGCATCGTCTGTGCAAGCCTGCTCTTGCGTATTCGCCTGTAATTTGCAAAGATCGTTCCCTGATGGCGTGCAACACAACACACGCACGCGTACACAGCATGTCTCGTTCGGTGCATGGTGTGTGTGTGTGTGTGTGTCACAGCTTTGCGTCAATATGTCTGAGTATGAGAACCGAACCACTGATGAGGGTCATCCACCCATCCTCTTCTCGTTCCAAATGGTTAATGCCCCTGCAATAAATATAACTCATGCTACACACATTACGCGTGATATCTGCAAATTGCAGCTTTTGAAATGGCAATTAGAGGGCAGCGCCTCGCCCCTCGACCTCCTGAGACACGTGCGTCAAGCTGGCCCCCCACACCCGGGGTTTGGATTTCTGACTACTGCACCGGTTAGTGCTACGTTAGTGCTGGTTAGTGCTAGAATTGCAGCGTTAGTGCTGTTACGGTTGACTAGTTATTCAAGTTCAAAAGTGGGGGGGCCAGCTTGATGCTAGCCCCCCCCACACCCGGGGATCCGGTATTTTCGCACACCAATGGTTAGTGCTGGTTGGTGCTCGAATTTCAGCGTTGGTGCTCGTTCCATTCCAGATTTATTACATCTTGAAATTTGGGGTGGGGCCGCCCACCGTCAATCTGGCCCCCCCACACCCGGGGTTTGAATTTCTGACCACAGCACCGGTTAGTGCTACGTTAGTGCTGGTTAGTGCTCGAATTTCAGCGTTGGTGCTCATTCCAGTCCAGAGTTATTCCATCTTGAAATTTGGGGTGGGGCCGCCCACCGTCAATCTGGCCCCCCCCACACCCGGGGTTTGAATTTCTGACCACAGCACCGGTTAGTGCTACGTTAGTGCTGGTTAGTGCTCGAATTTCAGCATTGGTGCTCATTCCAGTCCAGAGTTATTACATCTTGAAATTTGGGGCAGGGCCGCCCATCGTTAAGCTGGCCCCCCCACACCCGGGGTTTGAATTTCTGACCACTGCACCGGTTAGTGCTGGTTAGTGCTCGAATTTCAGCGTTGGTGCTCATTCCAGTCCAGAGTTATTACATCTTGAAATTTGGGGTAGGGCCGCCCATCGTTAAGCTGGCCCCCCCACACCCGGGGTTTGAATTTCTGACCACTGCTCCGGTTGGTGCTACGTTAGTGCTGGTTGGTGCTCAAATTTCAGCGTTGGTGCTCTTTCCAATACAAAGTTGTCAGACCTTGAAATTTGGGGTATGGCCTGCCCACCGTTACGCTGGCCCACCATACCCGGGGAGCCTATTGTCCGACCCTCGTGGCGCAGTGGTTAGCGCGTCGGACTCGTAATCTGAAGATTGCGGGTTCGAATCCCAGCTGGGACACGAGATTAGCCGTGGCACTTGTGTGTGCATCCTCCCTCGGCGAGGCACGGCAAATGAAATTTGCCATGGCACTTGTGTGTGCATCCTCCTTCGGCGAGGCATGGTGAATTCGGTCGGAAAGACAGACTTAAGTGGCCAGTCTGTTAGTCCTTCGGATGGGACTTTAAGAAGGAGGTCCCGTGTGTAGCATCACACTGCGCACGTTAAAGAACACCTAGCTCCAGGTCCAAGACAGAGGCCTGGCAGGTTACATGAACACAGAAGCCACTTGGTATCACCGCCGATACTCGACGTCGGTTCCTGCGGGTTGGCTGTGCCATAATACCGGCAGTATCGGCAGTTGTGACTGAGGTCTTGGGACCTGGAGCGGTGGGTGCTGTTGCGATTGCCCTCGGGAGTATGCCGGTACCTCGCCGGGACCCTTGATTGGGTGCCTGGAGCGGTGGGTGCTGGAGCAGCTACTCTCAGGTGACATTTGCCAGTACCTCGCCGGGACCATGGCTGACGACACAACAAAAACATAAAAAACGGTCGGACCACCAGCCTAAGGCTATCTGTCCATAAGACCCAAAGAAGAAGAAGAAGAAGAAGAAATGCATACCGTTTTGGACACTTTTCCATCCAACCAGATGTTAAAGTTCTGACACCCCAAAAACGGGTAAAAACGTTTGAAACACAGGAAAAAGGTTAGGATAGGTTAGGTTAGGGTAGGTTAGGTCGGCTAAACAGGTTAGGTTTGGTTAGATCAGCTTTATTTTTTACTTTTTCCGTTTTCGTCACGCGCAAAGTCAAGATATGCCCAAATCAGTAGGCATTTCTTAAATACGCACCCGGGGATCTCAAATGTTTGCCCGGCTACGGTAAGGGCTATGTGTTGAATATCTTGTTTTTGAAAAACACTGCAAACAATTCAATTTTCGCGGGTGTTCAGCATTCGGCGCTGGATTCTCTGAGAATATCCGAAATCCAGGGCGCAAATGCCTTTCCCTGCCCCCAAATGGCGCCCTGCGGGGATGTGTTGTTGCAACCTGCTTCCCTGCGTTGTTGGAGGGACGCAGGTTGCAGGTTTCATGTGGTGTGTCGTGGATGTCGTTTTTCCACACATGGGCACGGAAAACGGTTGGTTACATGTATTTCCGAAAGACCTTTTCCGGACGCTCAGCATTTTCGCTTAACCGTATCTGTCACTCAACCGTATCAGCCACAGGTCAGAGCTGCATTCTGGCATCAAGTTATTGTTCACCATAATCCCTGAGGGCAACACCATCATATCAAAGGGTGCAAATGTCAGTTCCATTATCACATTCATGCGACAATGAGTCACAAAAGAAGTGCCGCTCCTGAGACATTTGACTCCAAAGGGTGTTTCAAAAAATTGACTACACAAAGCTGTTTCCTGATGCGCAAAATGTGTTCTAATCCTCATTTCCGAAAATGGGCACCAAAACTGTCCAAATGTGCAATTTTGAAGGCTTCTAAACTGTTCATTGGTCAGAAATGTGCTCGGACTTGCCAGTTTACTGACGCGGCCACCAAAAATGTGCAATTGTGTGAACCAAGAATTAAAAGATGCAGCTGTTGGCAGTTCTGAAGCAAACAAAATTAGCCTGCCAATAACTTTTTAGTCTGATTCGAATAGTCAACAGCCACCACCAACTCTCGTGGCGGTTTATTTTCCTCCAACTTCACATGGTCATGTTCTTTTTCTGTTGTGACGCACGTTGCCGATTGATTGTTGCTGCATGATTTTATTATTTGAAGGGGTTTCCATCTTGGAGCAACGCAGCTGAGCTTCGATGTCGAGTGCAGCCATTCCTATCCTGTTCGAAGGGTGTCCCAAAAGTTCATAGCCTGATTCAGATGGAACAGAACAAAACAATTCCTTCACTCCTCCAACGGATGCAGTGGAGAAATTCTGAACTCCCGGGTATGGAGGCCAAGTTAACGGGTTACACGCTAAAATTCAAGTTGGAATGACCGCGCAATGGAGGGAACCCCGGCATTGAAATCGAGAGCGAGCCAACCAGCACCAATACAGCCATTTTGTGGGCGGGCCCTACCCCAAATTTGAAGATGTAATAACTCTGGACTGGAATGAGCACGAACGCTGAAATTCGAGCACCAACCAGCACTAACGTAGCACTAACCGGTGCAGTGGTCAGAAATTCAAACCCCGGGTGTGGGGGGCCAGCTTAACGGTGGGCAGGCCCTACCCCAAATTTCAAGATGTAATAACTCTGGACTGGAATGAGCACCAACGGTGAAATTCGAGCACCAACCAGCACAAACGTAGCACTAACATATGCTGTGGTCAGAAATGCAAACCCCGGGTGTGGGGGGGCCAGCTTAACGGTGGGCAGGCCCTACCCCAAATTTCAAGATGGAATAACTCTGGACTGGAACGAGCACCAACGCTGAAATTCGAGCACCAACCAGCACTAACGTAGCACTAACGTACAGTGGTCAGAAATTCAAACCCCGGGTGTGGGGGGGCCAGCTTAACGGTGGGCGGCCCTACCCCAAATTTCAAGATGGAATAACTCTGGACTGGAACAAGCACCAACGCTGAAATTCGAGCACCAACCAGCACTAACGTAGCACTAACCATTAGTGTTCGAAAATACCGGATCCCCGAGTGTGGGGGGCTAGCGTCAAGCTGGCCCCCCCACTTTTGAACTTGAATAACTTGTTAACCGTAACAGCACTAACGCTGCAATTCTAGCACCAACCAGCACTAACGTAGCACTAACCGATGCAGTAGTCAGAAATCCAAACCCCGGGTGTGGGGGGGCCAGCTTAACGGTGGGCGGCCCTACCCCAAATTTCAAGATGGAATAACTCTGGACTGGAACAAGCACCAACGCTGAAATTCGAGCACCAACCAGCACTAACGTAGCACTAACCATTAGTGTTCGAAAATACCGGATCCCCGGGTGTGGGGGGGCTAGCGTCAAGCTGCCCCCCCCACTTTTGAACTTGAATAACTTGTTAACCGTAACAGCACTAACGCTGCAATTCTAGCACTAACCAGCACTAACGTAGCACTAACCGATGCAGTAGTCAGAAATCCAAACCCCGGGTGTGGGGGGGCCAGCTTGACGCACGTTACTTTGTCTGTCAACTGAAAAAGAGAGAGTGAGTGATTTGACCGGAAAATTCCTGCAGTAGGCATCATGACCAGGTGCAGCTCGGCATCCTGCGCCGTTTGCATACGGCGCTGAGTCAGTGAATACGCGATTTCCTTTTTTCCTGAGAAACCAGATCGATACGCCCTCAAACAAATTCTCTCTCATGGTGTCACTAATTTTCAAATATTAGGTGATTTAAGGCAATCAGAATTCTCTTGTCGTCTTATGCACACAACCATGCCGGGTGTGGATCAACAAAAAACCAGCAAAAGATTTGCAATTTTGCGCCCTTTGTGGCATATTTAGGCACAATTTTTCGCGTCTTTTTGCGCCTGTAAATTTTTTTTTGGGATCTACAAGAACAGTGGCAGATTTACAATTTTTGCCTTTTGTGAAAGATTTACAACTTTTTGCGTCTTTTGTGACAGATTTACACTTTTGTGCCTTTGTGACGGAATTACAAGTTTTTTGCGCCTTTTGTGACAGATTTACACATTCTAGCACGTTCTGTGACAGTTAAACAACGTTTTTGCGCGTTTTGCGACAGATTTACAACTTTTTGCGCCTTTTGTGGCAAATTTACAACTTTTTGCGCCTTGTGCCTTTTTGGGCTCAACAAAACTGAGCCAGATTTATAACTTTTTGCGCCTTTTGTGACAATTTACACATTCTTGCACGTTCTGTGATCTGTGACAGTTAACAACTTTGCGCGTTTTGTGACAGATTTACAACTTTTTGCGTCTTTTGTGGCAAATTTACAACTTTTTGCAAGCCTTGTGCCATTTTGGGCTCAACAAAAACTGAGACAGATTTATAACTTTTTGCGCCTTTTGTGACAGATCAACAACTTTTTGCGCGTTTTCAAAAGCGGGAATTCATTTTTCACCAATTTGTTCGTATTTCATTTTGCCAATCCGGCGGAGGAAGGGATCACAGGACCAGTGGAAAATGACGGGTTTTCAGCAGCAAGCCTCATTTTTGCCGAGGCTGTTTCCCAAATGGCTCGTTTTGTGCATTGGCGCTTTGAGCACTCGCTGAATGCGATTGGGAACTCCCGCAGAGTTTGTTGGCGGCACAGAGTTTCTGGAAGCAGGCCCGCATTTTCTGCAGGGATGCCATGCAAACTGGGTTTGAAAAAATTGTCAAACGGCGACAGCGTTTTCGACAGGCGATCGCACTTGGTATACCAACGACCAATTCAGCCGGTTTCACAGCTCAGCGGCGGCGAGGCATAACTCAGAAAAGAAAACACTAATGGCATACAAATTACCCGATTTTGCATGCCCCTGGCCAGTTTAATCGCCATCATGTGCCAAAATTATTACTGCGTCGCGATTGTTTATTGTCAAAGCCACACGGCAGTGTCCACCTCTGCAGGGAATGCCAAATTATCTTGAGGATTAGCTTGCCTTGCCGCCAAAATGTACCCATTCTTCTGGGTCCCGTGACCCGGTGACCAAACACGCAAATGCAAGTTGTCTATATCGCCGAAAATTTGTGTCTGTTTTTGAAAGAAAGGAATCTGGGATTGCGCAGTCGAACGGCCCAGCGCATCCGGAACAGTTCGGAATAGTACCTGTCGACATTGAACTGAACGAGTTATCATCATTGCTCTGTGATATACTTAAAGTTAACTAAACCTGACCTAACCTGACCTAACCCTATCCCAACACACCTCTCCTGCCCTATCCAATCCTACCCACCTCGTCCTCATCTTCCTATCCCATTTTGACTACTTTGGGGTATGTGTTCAGCTTTTTTCAGATGTCGGCAGGCATTCCGAACTGCAACCGGAAAGGGGTCTTTAACAATGATTACAAATTTTCCCCAGCACCTCACTGTACTTCTGGTGAAACAAATTAACTTACCTCACTCAGTATTACCCATAGCAAGTGTTACCCAGAAATTAGAATCCATCCCGCTATCAAGTTTAGCTTCCCGTCGCTCTCAGAGACGGTTACGTTTTATGCATGACATATTGTCATCTAGGATAGGCATTTCCCTCCCGCCTGAAATCACCGTTAGAGCCATTCAACGCAGGTCGGACAATGGATTTCACCTTGATTTACCCCTCACAAAGTTCACCCTTTCTTTAACAGTTTTTTCCAGAGAACATCCAGGGAATGGAATTCCTTGAGTTCCACTGCCCGCTCATACAACTTGTCCGCAGAACGTGAGGGTAATTAAACGAGATCAT
>JASGXE010001851.1:0-25241 GCA_030068105.1 Sinentomon sp. SZTP_YWyxl
AATGGAAATCGGTGCATGTCTGGTGGAGTCTGGGCTGATGCGAACACACAAACTTCATTCGACATTATTACCCGAAAACTTTTGGCAAAAGCACGAGATTTTGCAAGCGAAAGTGATCCTGGCGATCATAAATTTCCTATTTAAACCAGCTCCATAAAACTGTAGAGGAAGCGCGGGGCAGCCAGTTTTGCCCCAGCACGAATGCTTAAAATTGTCAGTTGGAGTTTCAGCATCATTTCGGTCTTTCGAGAGTTTTGGAAAGGCAAAGCGCGTCGAAAAGGAGTTTCGTTGAAAGCATTAGCATTGCTCAATTTAGCCGGAGGATGATCCGTATAAGGCGGCGGCTGAGAAAACTATCCCGAATGCCTATACGAGTACCTATTCGAGAGCTGGTCGTTTAAAAATATCACCCATTTATGACGTGATTAGAATTCAAATGAGGATCGTATCAGAGATTCGCGTAATGGCTTGATGGCTCATATGAGAGAGATTGAGAGAACCGAGGCTGAGGCTGAGTTCGACTCTCAATGCAGCGCATGCACAGCACGGAAATGGAGAACAAACGATTGAAATGAAAGGAAATGAAATAAAATCGTTCGAAGTACAGCTGTTTGAGTAAACCTGCCCCCTTTTCAGCGACCTTTTGACGGTTGTTTTCGACTTGCCTGGACCTGAAGGATCCTTAAAGGATCCTCATCAACCTCATCAAGGGTCTTTCCCTTTCGTTCCATTCTGTTCAAGAAAATATCGAGTGTTCCGCCGGTCGTTGGTGATCCATCGCATTTTCCGATTAAATTTCTGCACTCTTAACAAAAGTTTTCGAACACATAGGGTCGCGGTTTTAACTCAGGGGTGATTTAGAATAGATACATGGCGTCGCTCGCTGCGAAACATCATGACATTCGTGTAAGGCGTGAAGTTGCATCAAGCCCTGTTGAAATTGGATGGCCCCTGTGTTTGTTGGCAGACCTTTGAAATTTTCCAATATTCGTAGACAATTGGTGGACTCATTTGGTAACTCAAGAAAACCTGACCGTTGGTCAACTCTGACCTAACCTACCTTGTCATACCGCAACCTGACCAAGCAATTTCCATCTCGTATATGGAGGAATTTAAACTGCAACCCACTTTTGGTCCATGCATACGTCCAGATATCTTACCATGCACTCATGGAATAAGCAGTCGGATATTTTGCACAACGCAATAAGACTTTCAGAAACATGTACGCATTCCTAATTTCGCATACTTGGTTTGCTGTTCGGCTTTTGTTGTTTCGAAATTCCGACCAAACTGGCCTAACCGTTCAAACTTCACCATCTGTTGTTTGTAAATCGAAATGCTTTGTGTCAACCATTTTGATCAACAAAAAACCCCGGCAAATTGATTGCCTGCTCCAAATCTGGCCAGATATTCGAAAGGTAACTTGAAGAAGTGGAGCATCACTGAGCTTACATTTATATTTTGCTGTGTAAATATACCTGTTTTTTTTCGGGTGTTCCTGCAATGCGAATAGATCTGGCGGCAAGTGCTGGCAAGTGTGATTTTTTTTATCTCGTTTTCAGTGTGTTCAGGCTCGATCTTTTGGTGACAGATTGCAAGAAAGAATCTGTACTGCTGTTTACCATTATTATTGCATCTGCGAAATTTCATTCGCCAAACCGGCTCCAAAGAAAATACTTCAGCAGAACAACGTTGCAGCAGACAATTCCGACAAAATTGCCAGAATTTTTGGGACGCATTCAATTACGTATAGGGTAATCCCAGCAGAAAGTATTCTCCTGAGAACAGGCAGAGAAATGGAAGAACGTTTAAATTTTGCTGTAAAATTTTGAGAATTTGAGGAGCGCAAAACTTGAACTTCCTTTTTGAAACGACAGTATAAACTCCAAAATGATACACTACGGAATACAAGTCGCGCAACAGGCTGCCTTATTGCGTTTTGATGGAGGTCGAGACATGCACCGTTCAGGCAGAAAACACGCCTGGAATTTAGCGACAGGTGCACAGCAACGCCAGTCGCAGATGGCACTTCCCTTCAAGTCCCAGGCGTTCACGGGCGGGAAGTTGAACCAGCCAGCCTCTTGCCCCACTTATTCGATAAAGCGATGGAGTAAGATGATAGAGCGATGGAGTAAGAAACCAACGGAACAAAATGGAATCGAAAAGGAAGGAACAAAGGTCTTGGTTGAAAAGGTTCCTCCTTTTGCATACATGAGTTCTTGAAAGTCAGAGAAAGAAAATCCACCGTCAAGATGAACATTGCACGTTCGCGAGGTTTCTTTCCGAAGATACACGTATATTGCGCCTGCAATAATAATTGCTTATGCAACACACATCATCATTTATTGCGCAAATTGCAGCTTTTGGAATACTCAAGGGGTTCTCCTGGGATTGTCTTGTGTCTGAAAAACCGGTCAGGGATTGTTTCCCTGACCGAATTGCGCTTGCAAAGATGATCCTCCGGTAACACACATCATCACAATGGTTTGCGTAAACTGCTACACCTTTTGAAATGCTCGCGGGGTATCATTTCGCCTGACAACAGTTGTACTTTTCATGCATGATCAGAAAATTGATCGTCTCGTGCATGATCAGAAAAATGATCGTCTCATGCATGATCATAAAATTGATCGTCTCATGCATGATCAGAAAATTGATCATCTCATGCATGATCAGAAAATTGGTCGTCTCATGCATGATCAGAAAATTGATCGTCTCATGCATGATCAGAAAATTGGTCGTCTCATGCATGATCAGAAAATTGATTGTCTCATGCATGATCAGAAAATTGATCGTCTCATTCATGATCAGAAAATTGATCGTCTCATGCATGATCAGAAAATTGATTGTCTCATTCATGATCAGAAAATTGATCGTCCCATGTATGATCAGAAAATTGATTGTCTCATGCATGATCAGAAAATTGATCGTCAATTGGAACATCATAACGGTTGAAGCATTTGGGTGAGACTGATTAGTCTGAAATTGCCCATTAACGAAGAACAAGTGACGCATTTTGTTAGCCTCAATTGAGAAAGCAACTCCGAGATATTCCTCCAACATGGAATGCGTTAACTCAAACCTGAGTCCCACTCGGAATGTAAGTTTTGAATCGGGCTCTTGGGGGTTGTTTCCACAGCTGTTTTCACTTGTGTGCCATATAGTTATTGTCAAAACATATCCACATGCAAAAGACACTGCGATGTTGAACTCATCAGATCTTCATAGCGACGTTGCTATTCGTTTGATCAAATAGCTTTGCAACATTCAAAAGATTTATACGGGATAAGATTTATTTATAAGATTTATTAAGACATAAGATAAGACATAAGATTTATTTATATATTTCCGTACCATGCAACAACCTTGAATGATCACTGTTAACGTCAGAAAACATTATTCCTTATGAAAAACAGGAATATCATTTGAGCTTTCCGAATGTGATCATTTCTCAGTGAAGGATCTGAGCGCAGCAAATTCTGAGGGTGGATACCCCAGCAACTATGGAGTGGGCGCAGCAAATTCTGAGGGTGGATACCCCAGCAACTATGGAGTGGGCGCAGCAAATTCTGAGGGTGGATACCACAACAACTATGGAGTCTGGTGCGAAGCCGCAGCCGGGTTACAAGGGCAGAGTAAACCTGAGGGATGGTCAGGTGCGGAGCCCCCATAATCTGAAAAAATTTAAATTTTTTAATCCAGAGGTCAAATTTCCCACATGGGCGAGCCAAAAGCACATGCCAGGGAGGGGCCAGCTAGCCCTTGCGGGATGTTTCGCGGCACTGTTCCTTTGCTCCTCCTGATGCCCCATCCCAAACATCCCTTGTGCTTAGCTTTTTTCTTTTAAATATGCGCACATTTTAAGCCAACTTTCAGTTATTTCGTGACTCAATCTTGTTCTATAAGCTTGTTGATTTTATCGGCATTTATCGCTCCAACTGAAATTTGCTACATCACTCACTGTTGCAACCAGAAGCGAAAAGCTAGAACCTCGCTTTGAGTTTATTATACATCAAAAGGTGCGGATGCCGCCGGGCTAAAACTTGACGTACATAGGCTTAAAAAATCGTGGTCTATTACTACCCTTCTGCTGCAATTTCATCGGTCACCTTATCCTTACCTGATGAAGCTATCGCCCCTGTGTCTTTGGAACCAGGTTAGGAATGTTTCGCCTGTTTCTGTTTTGTCATTGGAGTGTTGTTAGAGTGCACTTTTCCACACTCCTGCACCTTTCAAAGGTTTGCTGTCCTCTCGCATTTAATCATCCGATATTACGCCGCTGGATGAACTCCATTGGCTGAGTTTGTCGATACTTTTGAATAGCTTTGTATATGAGAGCGGAGAAGCAAACATGAGATTAACTCGCTGGGTAAATGCATCATTATAGATCGCCCTCATAAAACCCATCTATTATATCGGTTCTCTGTATTAACTGAAAACACGTCACGTACTGAAACTATAAGCACTTTTATTGCCACTGGATTAGCTTCAGGCGGATTTTGCAGCGGCAGAAGATTTCTTTGGTGGTGGTGTTTTCTTGGTGGTGTTTCTTCGGTGGTGTCTTCTGATATTTTCAGTTTATCAGCGTTTTAATCGAAAATCAATATCGATTTATATTTTTTATCATATATGTATAGGCGACGTGCATACTGTAACACGAAGGGAATGTGCCGGCCTGAGAAGCTGAGGTTAATTGACTGCTTAGCGGAAAGTGGATATTAGGAGCGCATTTGGGCAAAACACTGAAATTCTTTACCTGGGTTGAAAAAGTGCTAAATCGACACGTGAGAGATCAATATAGCTATTCGCTAGGTTGCAACAGTGCGTGATGGAGCAAATTTCAGTTGGAGCGATAAATAAGTCGATAAAATCTACAAGCTAATAGAACAAGATTGATGCAAATCAAAACTCACAGGACACTCACAAAGCTCAAAACTCACAGGTCACTCAAAACTCACAAGGAGGAATCTCCAACTTATAAAACAAAATTACTGTCAAAAGGCTGCTTCAACCAAAATTTGTCCTGCTTTTGAATCAAACACAGATGTGTGTTTAATTCAAAAGCAGGACAAATTTTGGTTGAAGCAGCCTTTTGACAGTAATTTTGTTTAAAAAAGTTGGAGATTCCTCCCTGTGAGTTTTGAGTGTCCTGTGAGTTTTGATTTGCATCTCACAGAATGCCAGCACTGTTCCTACATGTGTAAAGAGGCCGTTTTCAGTGTTTGGATTTAAAATTTCTTTAAGATGATTCTGCAATGACTCTCAGATCAGCAGTCTAATATTTAACAATGATGCTTATAATGACAGAACAACGAAATCAATTGGCGAATTATCTCTACAGGTCCGCCATTATTGCAAATTTGCCCGTCTTATGTTCAGAAAACACATAGTCGTTATCCAGATGTGATTTCGGGAAATGTGTTCCGAAAAAGGCGCCAACCTTTTGATTTCAAAAAAAAAAAAAAAAAAAAAAAATTCGGCGCTTTCAGAAAAATGTACGGCCTTTGAAATTAAGTGCACGATTCAGAGCACCGAACACGATTAAGAGCAACGACCATTTTCTGCTCGCCCGTACCATTCCCATCGGAGCATACCAAAAGTCCTCGAACATTGGCGATATTTTTAAGGACTGGTTGCTGTTACGGGGGTCATCTAATTTCAACGGGGCTTTGTGCAACTCCACGCCAAACACGACTGCCATGATGTTTTGCGGCGCATGCTGCCATTGCTTCTAAAAATGGCACCTCAGTTGATAGAAACTCCGATGTTTGAAGAGTTTTGGTATGGAATGAATAGAATGATTAAATGATCTCCAAACTTCTGCTTTCTGATTTGCTAACTTGACGTTCAGAGTAATTTGGGCGACAATATAGCAGCATGACATCGTTTTGAGCGAAACATCAGTCTCCAACCGAAGAAACATCTGAAACCCTCCTGAGTGGAGGCTGCAGCCGCGAGATACCGCTGATAGGTACATAGCCCTGTATTTTTTACCATTTCTCAACGTTGGCAAATAAAAAAATGCATTTTAGTTGAATCTTTCCCTCGGACGAATTGTCCCCTTGCGACGGCAGTGGAATAATTCCACCAGTAAACCTTTTTATGTCGCAAGGAGTCACAGGCATCAGGCATGAATTTACGACCAGCAATTTCATCCTTATATTGCACGGTATGTATGCATGGTGTGAATAAAAGTAATGGAAGAAAGGGGGCCTTCGAATTACAGGCGACTGTTGGGGATTGTCCTGAGGTGGCGGTCAGCCACAATGCAAACACATGCGACTGACTCGCCTGCACTTGCTTTTTCAAGATCATGGGGGTCTTTCGCGCCTGCAGGAAATCTAGGGAAAGAAAGTGAAGTGGGAAAAGCCTCCCTTAGAATAACAACGAAGTAAAATAGAGTTGGATTACTAAAAAAGATATGGCGCATTGTGTTTTGATTATAATCAGCGGAGGAAGAAGGGAGAGCTGCTTTCGCTCGGCTCAGCATATCTCCATAAAGGCCCAACGGCCAAGGGAATTGATCCTGTAAGATCTATATGGAATTTTTGTCTGGGAGTTTACTATGATGACAAAGCACACACCCCTGCAATGGATGCTCTGATAAAATCAATGCATTTTCATGAAAAATCGCGAATCTTTTGGTAACAACCATTCTCCAGTGTTCACTGCGGTAAAAGGACTTTCGCAAGGAAAACTGGCTTCATGTGTGCAGGCCTGATGTGCACATCATTAACCACGTCAGTTGACTCCATTGTTTCGGCCGGTGCATGGACAAAATGATCGAAAGAACGGCCAAAAAATCGACAGGATTTTTCTTTTTGGGTGACCATCGCCCAGTGTAACTCACTTCATGCAGTTGTGACGTGTCATTCGTGCGAATCAGTTAAATCTGCAGTCACATTTCAATGTCAACTGATGGCATCTTTCTCTGATCAATCGCAGCGCTTGGTCATCTCTGCTGATCTCTTGCCCTGTTTGAAACAGTCTGTAAATTTGGTCTGCTACTGAGCATATACGGTCAACCAATACGTGTTTGTTTTTGCCGACAGTCATGCTTTGACAGCAGGAAGTTCCGAAAATATCGGCAGACATTGGATTGTGTTGAACAATCGGAAGATTGTCCTGTTTCATTCCAATGCTTTTCAATTAAAAAACTCGGCTTTTTTGTAAATGATGCATTGAGAAGCCGATGTCACAAATTTAGAAAGGTTGCAGAAATTTCGAACGCAAAATTTTTTGAAGGAAAGTGATTGGGAATGTATCTGCTGTTTTCAATGGAATGGAATCTCTGCTTGAACTAAAGACATAACCAAGAATGCTTTGCTTTGAAGGAGATCAATCGAATTCAAAATGGGCGATATCCTTTTCCCTCACATGAAAAGAAGCTATTCTCGTATTGCAGCTGTTGACCTTTATCTTGATTTTTTCCACGCACCATGTTCAATCGACCCGATCCCATTCGGTCAAACTTTGCTGGACACCTGAAGCCTCCCTTTTTATTTAATTTAACTGATCGATGTTAGCACACTCTTACGTGACAATGACTTTTTCATGGATTCATAACATTTCGCAAATTCTGGAACTAAAAGCCTCAGTGGCGTCAACTTTCCTGCTTTAGTCCTTCAGGCGGGTTGGGAATTTTTTTGATTCGTTGAATAACTTCAAAAAAGAAACCTATTGCTCTTCTTGGGAGACGCGTTTGCTAAAGCAAATATCACGGGCTTGTTGCTTCTTACCGAGATGGGAGGGTTATGGTAAAGTGCATGTTACGCAACGGAGGACATGGTCAAGGGATGCGCATTCCGAAAATTTCTGTTTTGTTCCCAGTTTTAAATTATGTAATTGGTTAAAATTAAAATTATTCCTGAGTCAATTTTTTCAAATTTTCAAGTAATATCTCAATTTGTTCTTAAAATTTTTCGGAATATAATTATGACATCGCTTTTGTAGAATACGGCGGCAAATTGCCAACTCATATGAGTGGAAAAAACTTCTTAAAGGAATACAAGGCCCACACAGCTGGCATAAAATGAAAGTTTAATCTGGGTGACAAAACGACACGAAATTGAAACATAAAATGCGACGTTTTGCAGAAATAAACTTGTTTTTGTGGGAAATCGTCACACGTTGGAAATTACGTTTTTCCTGCTTCCGCATTTTTTTGACAATGAAACTCTAAAATGCAAGTTTGGATGTCGGGCTTTTTCAGTCATATGTGTAGGCAATTTACGCACAGTGCGTGGGCCTTAGGAAACAAGTTCATCAGTGAACCGCTTTTAGATGGCCATCCTCCGATCCACGCACCATTCAAGCACATTCTTGCCTTGACGCAGGTGTGAAACCAGACTTCCCGCGCCAAAGGGGGAAGTCTGGCGCAATTGTTCCTGGAATCCGGTGGACAATGCTCACTCATCTGGCGCGGACGTCCATCAAGAAAGCAACGCTCCCGCATGATGTGTAATCCTCGGAGAAGTTGCAGTTTTATCTCGACTAACACACCCTAAAATATAAATTGCCGCCATTGCAACAAGTGTCGTGTACTAAAAGGGAACAAACCCTGTGTGAGCTTGTTTCCTCATTTTTTACAGCTTCCAGAAGTACGGAGGCGGCAAAATGTCAGGCTGAATGAGCGATGTCTGTCATTATCCCAAAATGGAAATACAGATTGCGCCTTTTAAGTGCGATGCCTCTGATGCCACTGTTAGGTACATTCCTTGGCTCTCTCTCGCTCTCTCTCTCTCTCTCTCTCTCTCTCTCTCTCTCTCTCTCTCTCTCGGGTCTCTCTCCTCTCTCTTGCTCTCTCTCTCTCTCTCTCTTCTCTCTCTCTTCTTCTCTCTCTCTCTCTCTCTCTCTCTCTCTCTCTCTCTCTCTCTTTCTTGCGCTCTCTCTTTCTCTCCCTCTTTCCCTCCCTCTTCCTCTAACCTTCCTCTCTCGCATTCTCTCTCTCAACATAAAGCGTCAGCATTTAAGCAAGTGAGCAGCAAGCGGCTGGATTGCTTTTTCTCGGAGGTGTCAAAAGCTTGTTTGATTAATTTGGCTATCAATCATTCCGTTGAAGTTATTGTCCTTTCAGCCAACGTAGCAACTAAAATACGTTGATGGGCCTGCTTCAAAGTATAGCATGGACGGTGCATTTTATCTTTGAGCGTCCCTGTTTGACAATTTCAAAAGGTCCATCAATAATTTCACATCCTCAGAAGGGTTCAGGGAACAACATATGCAAAGAAAAACCCCTGTTGAATAGCGGCGGCGGAATTGTATAATGTACTCTGACATTCTCGGTGATGTTGTGCCACGTTTGGGTTTGAAAACATTCCATATAAAAGCAGCCAATGCCACAAATTAGAACAAATGCCAACAACTTGTTTGTCTTCACAGAAGAAATAGAAATATAACTGCCAAGTAATAAAATCTGCAGTAAATTTCTTGGTCAAACCAAGAAGCTGAGACGCCAATCTGCCCTGCAGAAGAGAACCCAATGAACGGAACCAATGCAGGTTGGAGCCAAAACTGCAGCTCTACACAGCATCATCTCGTCACTGCCGCAGTGGTCGTTGACGTCGATGTTTGTCCTGCTTCCTGTTGTGCTTTCGCAATGCCATGCATCCTTGTAGAAATCGATCAGCTCTTTCGCTTTCTTCAACTTGAGTTTGTAGTCTGTTATTTCATGTCTCGTCTTGCTCTTCGTGTTGAGAATCACCTCGAGGTTTTTGGCCTTCTTCTCCTCGAAGTCAGTCTCATGCTTGTAAAGGTCCAAGTGTCAATAGAGGAGGATTCTTCAAGAGGGTCTGCATCGATGGAGATGGATCTTGGAAAAGGATTTCATCGTAGAATTCCGACACCAGCGTTTTCTTTCCAAGCGTGACATCCGGCCCAGTGTGGAATAGCTTCAAGATATGGTACAAGGTAACGGGTCTTTCGTTTGCATCCTGGAAGTAAATCTTGATCACAACTTCAAATTCACCCCAACCAGTCTCCGTGACCTCGTAAGGTGGGGTGGTGATGACCCTGCTTGCATTTGCATAACTCTCATGAAGCTTGAATGTCACCTTCTTTACGTAACCGGACATGTCCTCGTTTTTGTACGGCTTGACGTAAACAGTCCACTGGTGAGTGTGGCCATCGTCTTCCCGGTTCTTGCCAAAGTATCTGGCGACATTTCCATAAATAATTGGTTTAACAATGGTGGTACCGTTAATTCGACCACCACTGTTTGCGTCATTTGGTTTAGAACTGGCCATAAATACGGCGATCCATGCAGATTCTCTGACTCAAAGAAACAATCGTTTCACGATTGTTGAAAAATTGCGACCGTTCAGATGTTGGCAATAACTCCATGCTGCAGAAACTGAAGATTCTCTTTTGCACCGGACGTCACAATCTGACTCCCCTCTAATAATTCGTTGAAATCTGGCGCTTTAATTTCTACCGCCCGTTTTAAAGAACAAAAAAGAAAGAAAGAAAAGTTTCGGAGACAACAGTTTAATGAGAAAACACAAGGATACATCAATTCCTCTGTCCTATGGTTTATCAAATCCTATGGTTTATGATTGACATCCCTATGTTCTTTAACTTCATTGCGTCCGATACAAAATATCTTCAAGGAAAAGATTTTCCTTTTAAAACACCGTTCAACTTGTGAATCCCCAACGAAAGAAAAAAGCGCAAAGGCCCCTTGAAAGGATCACTTGTGGTAAAATGTTGAGGTCGGAAAAACAACGGTCCGACTCTCACAATAAATAAGCATCTCTTAAGATCAAATTTGTCTTTCAGAAAATATTCCTCAACATCAAGGTTCCCCAAAGATCGATATTTTGTGCAGCCGTCCACCAGTTCGCTGCTGATTGGATGAGCTCATAAGTCAAGAAGGATATGGTCTTGCAATGAATATATGCCTTCAACTTTGAAGTAAAGGAGAAAAGTCCCTTCCCGAATTAGCGCTTTATCTTAGGGCTTATCTTCCTCAGGTGGTTTGGAAGCGCATCGTTCCGCGTCGAGCTTCACAGACGCGGAAAGTCAACGACCAGACAGCATCAACCTTTTTGCAACCGAAGAAGAAATTTTTGCGCAGATACTGCGATACTGATGCGCAATGACTGCCGAGTACTTTTCAAGTAAGTGCTTTCACTTAATCCTGATTTCCTTCTTTTTTATGGGGAAAACTCGAGAGGCATTTCTCCATACCGGCCATTCCCATGCATCGCTTCATCACTATTTCTCTACAGGGTCTTCTGAAAATAGCTTCCCAGAAGTTGAAGGTTCCGCAGATAAGATGTTCTCCTTGTTCTCGTTGGAGTCGACGAGTGTGCTTTGCATCAGGAAGAGAGACGGAGGGATAGTAGCGGCGGAATTAATGTACTCATGCATGTATTTTTCCCATTTAACTGTTGCCTACTGAGCTTTCTTTCTTTCTTTTTACTCTATGTGCAGGCCGTAGAAATTAAAGCGCCAGATTTCAACGGAGCTTTCTGGAGCTGTCAGATTTCGACCTCGGATAAGAGGATCTTTAATCTCTGCAAAATGGAGTTTTTTTTGCCACAATATGAGCAGTCGCAATTTTTTACACGCATGAGAATAATTCCGTCGCCACTATCCGACACTATCGGCGGAGAGATCATCACGGGGGTAACGCTAACTCCGAGCTGCGAGGTAAATTTTTGCCATCTGCTCCAATGGAAAAAATTTACCTCGCAGCTCGGAGTTAGCGTTAACCCCGCATTGATCTCTCCGCTGTATGCACACATTTTCAAGAAGGGCTCGGAATCCTTCGTATCTGATATCTTAATCCGCAGGGTCAACAAATTTTTAAATTTTTATTTAAATATTTTAAAAAATATTTAAAAGTTGGCTTCGGTTTTGGTTTTTTAAACTTTAAAGTGTGGTTTTGGTTTTTAAAATTATTTAAAGGTTGGTTCAGCGGACAACAATTTGTGCTCATGTTCTGATTGGTCAGTGAAACGAGAAATTTATTGCCATCGGAGGATTACCAGGATTCATGAAAGATCGCCTGCGCTTGTCAGAAAAACAAATTGCGATTTTTTCCAGGAATGCGAGTTATTTTTTGGTAACCCTGCGTTGGCCCAAATTGCCCTAATTTATTGAAGTGCGTTTCATTTGCATTTAAACTAATTTCGCTGTCCGTATTTATTTCCTCCTGAATTTCTTTTCTCGAGAAAAGAAAGTCTGCTATGCGGCTGCTTTGGAGTCGACCGGTGGGCGGACAGGGAACGGGCAGGGAACGGGCAGGGAACGGGCAGGCTTTTAGAGAAAATAAGAAATCCTTCCACTCTTTTTTATCTATTCTTTTCTTTATACTTCTCTCCTTTGCATTTCGGCATCAGATATTTCTTTTTCTGAGGTTTGATTTGGTTATAGTGAACGTATGAAAGATTTTAGTCGGACTATCAGGGTAAGGGAGCCGCAGCCCATAACTAATTTCGAGAATCCACGTATACTTTTTAAATTCAAGTTTTGGAACAGGCAAAATTTAAGTTTTTTTCGGTTCTCATATCCGAGGGAATTTTGCGAAACATGCCAAAGAATTGTGAGAATCGGGCCGCATTTATATGACGTGCGTGATCTTTACTCGTGCATCCTCGTTTAGTCTGGAAGCTGGAAAATGCAGGGATCAAAAATACAGAACTGTAATATTTTCTTGTGCCAGCACCTTTTGGAACGGCAATAAATGCAGCCCGCTCAATAAAGTAGCTGCTCATCCCTGTTGAAAGCTGGCAGATGAACATGAAGAATGGGACTGTCAATCAGAAACCAGCTGCTGAGCTATTTCTTCAGTTTTCTCGGCCGCCATGTTGGCTCGGTCGACACGTACCTAAATCCAAGACGCGTTGACTGTATTTATACAGACTGTATAAATACAGTCTACGCGTCTTGCCTAAATCCTCCTTTCCTTCCAAGAACGATTCGTGATGTGAACTCCATATGCCAATTGAAGTACTCAACGCAATCAAGCGTACTGACTGATCCTGCTCAAAATTTCGAGACGAAACTCTATCAGCGGAGAGATCAAGACTGGGGTAACGTTAACTCCGAGCTCCGAGGTAAAGTTTTGCCATCTGCTCCAATGGAAAAAATTTGCCTCGCTGCTCGGAGTTAGCGTTAACCCCGTGATGATCTCTCCGCCGTATGAGACCCATTGCTGTGCTGAATCACTTTGACTTTTCCAGGTCGACTTACCTTCTTTGTTTCAGGCTAACTTTTGTTTCTACTCCTCATTTCACGTGAGCTAAGAATGCTCCCGGCTCCCAAGTGTGCTCAGAGTGAATTCAGAATTGTTTCAACAATGAAAACTCGGTCGAAAACTTCATTCTCGGCATAGAAATTAAAGTTTTTCTGTGTATTTAAATGGAAGAATGTGAAGCATTCTCAGCTCATATCTTCAAGTGGAATGAGCGTATGTTTCAGGTTTTGTCAAACAGTTTAGCATATCCCACAACTTTATGCGCCTTTAGGCATGTTAAAATTTATTGATGTAGGTAGACAGATTTTTGGTGCTCAAAGCTGCTTTGATCAAAGCTGCTCTCGTAAAGAGCAGCTTTGAACGCTAACGTAAAGAGCTGCTTTGAACTGTTCATTCGCACAGAGTGCGTGCACTTTTCCTTGATGGCTGCTTTGCATGGAACAACACCTCACGGATGTATATCACCGAAGTATAAAACTCCTTCATCTCCCCATTTATAACCTTGTTTAGGGAGGCATGCCCGTCCTTATTCGGTCCGATTTTTCAAGACGTAACAAATTTTTTATTTATTTTTCATGTTTATTTTATTTATTTATTCGTCACGGGGAATCTCCCTTTCATTTCCGCCTTCATTTGCGAGAACCACCCCGCCACTCGGAAATTCCTTCGCAGTGCCTTCTGGTGCGTTTTCGCGCTCTAAATTCTCGCATTCCGAGGAATGCGCATTCGCTCTCTCGTTCGCGCATTCCGAGGAAATTTTCTCCCCATTGATAATTCGATTGTTCCCAGTAATACATGGCTCCAACTTACCGAGTTATCTGTGTATGAAACAAATCATGCAGTAGATGAAATAATTACCAGGAATTTTAATGTTTTTAAGATAATTCGTGTAATTAATAGTTTGGGAACAAGGAAAGCAGTGGGCTCGGATCGGATCCCAATGTTAATTTTCAAAAGCTTAAATCTTTCCCTTGCGCCTTATTTAGAACTTCTTTTTGAGAGGATTCTGCGTTCAGGAAAATTTCCTGATCATTGGAAACAGGTCACTATCGTGCCAGTGCCTAAAAAAGGTTGCAATTCAAATCCACTTAATTACAGACCCATATCACTAATTTCCAGTGCTCCCAAGATTTTCGAAAAGCTTCTTTGCAATGCATTGTCTGATTTTGCAATCCGCAATGGAATAATACATCCCCATCAGCATGGATTTCAGAACAAAAAATCATGTGAGACCCAGCTAATCGGCTTTATCCATGAGATTTCACTCAGTCTTGAGAGGAGAGAACAGGTCGATGCTGTGTTCATTGATTTTGAAAAGGCCTTTGATAGAGTTAATCATCGGCTTCTTCTCAGAAAGTTGGCAAATTATCATGTGCCTTTCCCTTTAATGGCACTTCTGGAATCATATCTGGAGGATAGACGGGCCCTTGTTATGGTAGGAGAGTCCCTATCAGAAGAAACTTTGGTGCTGACATCAGGCGTTCCGCAAGGAAGTTCGCTGGGACCACTGCTCTTCCTGCTTTTTATTAATGATATTTTGAATGATTTGAAATGTGTTGCTAGATTGTTTGCCGACGACTTAGTTATATATTGCCCGTACCTTGGACCAGAATCCCGGACCAATTTGCAAGCTGACCTAGTGGAAATTGAAAACTGGTGTGTCAACTGGGAAATGAAGATTAATGTGGACAAATGTGCTACTGTTACATTCCAAAGATCACTTAGACCCGGAAGTAATATACATCAAAGAATTTATTTGCTTAAAGGAGCACCGATATGCAATGTGTCCTCTTTCAGATACCTTGGGGTGACGTTAACAAGCACTCTAAACTGGAGTGAGCACATAAACCTTGTTGTTAAAAAGGCCAATTCTGCTCTGGGTGCAGTCCGCCGCAACTTGGCTCATGCACAAAAAAATATCAAGTTAATGACTTACAAATCATCTGTTCTCCCAATTCTTGAATATGCTTGCTGTGCCTGGGATCCCTTCCTTGCATGCCACGCAAACGCACTCGAAAGAGTTCAGAGAAGTGCAGCTCGTTTCATCATGAACGACTATGGATTCACCTCCAGTGTAACGAAAATGCTCCTTGAGCTGGGGCTTCCTACTCTTTCTCAAAGAAGAAAGGAAAGACGGCTTTTCACATTAAAAAGATCCTCAAAGGTTCGTTACTCATGTCTCTTCCTGATGAAATACGAGCCAGCACTTTCTCTGGTAGTAGGTCGCATGCCTTCAAATATACAATACCGATAATAAAGTGCAATGCTCATTACAATTCCTTTTTTCCGCGAACACTTCGGGAATGGAATTCCCTCCCCAAGGATTCACATGTCCTTGCAAACTTTGCAAATCATGCTTCTTCATTTCCTCATTTGAATTGATCTTTTTGTTTCATCATCTTAAGTCGTTTGGACAAGGTTTGGGTAAATTCCATTTTTTTTTTCTTGATTTCATAGCCTGTATCCCGTGTTTTGTTCTCCACGTTATCTTTACAAATGTTACCCTGAAAATGAGGTTTTTGTTGTTCATGTGTTAATGTTCATTGTCTTACTGAAACTGATATTTGCATTTATATAGCAAATCTGAATAAAATACATATACATACAAATTCAATTGTTGGAATTGCCGTAGTCTCCATTACAGGGTGAACCGACTGGACCCAGTATTATTTCGTTAACCTTCACTCACTTGCCTGTTTACTTGTGAAGACGCTCAAAGTCCTTTGTGACGTTGTCGTTACATGCGGTCATGACACCAGCTAGTGGCCATCAGCAAACCTCACGGTGCAGATTTTCAAAATAAAAAGAACATTCCCAGAACTCAATAGGACTAATTTAAAAAGGAGTCTTGCTTTCATGAAGAACGTTCCTTTCTTGTAAACGAGTTCTTGGATCCAAATAGTTTTCCCTGTGCTTTATAGATGGCCGGTTATCAATGCAGTCCTTTTCAGTCACGTTGGCAGTCCGGACCGGAAAAAACTCAGGTGCGAGAACGCCGAGAACTCATTTCTTAGAAAAGAGCCTTCAAAAATAACAACTTTTTGGAAATTGAGTTCTGGATGTTTTTCCTTTGTGTTTCATTTATGTTTTTAACCTTTTTTACACTTTTTAGAAAAACTTCTGGCACCTTTAGAAGAAAACATATCGAATTGCGTTGCTTTGCCAGATTAACTGGGTCAGCTGACGGTTCAGTTCGCACAGAACCGTATTTACCAACCTATTACCTATTGTCAACCATTTTTTTTTGTTGGGTGCCTGTCACCTATCATGACACCCGAGAGCTACCCAGGCTTACCGTGAGATTAGCCCCGCTTCTCGGTGCATGATCCTTCAGCCGGTTGTCCCCGCCGCCCCATGTGCCCTTGGATCGCCCCCAAAACAAAACAAACCAAAGTTCTCCCAAACCAAAGATGCCGTTTATTTACAGGAAGATACGTTTGAAACTGGTGATTACATTGCGGAGAATTGGCGGCAACACTGAAAGACGGACGCTGGATTTAACTGTTGACTGAATGAAGAGAAAGAGTTATTGTTTCAACTGAACGAAGAAAACGGAGAAAAGACGTGAAAAAATAAAGAGAACAGGGAATGGCCCACGGGAAATGTGTCTCGTGGGATTGTCATATTGGAAAAAGCTGAATAAGTATTTGTCTAAAAATAGACGTGGGAAAGGAAATCAGATTGATGCACAACGGTTGACAAGAGGAAAATGACCGATGAAACACCTGACCTGATTTCCTCTGACCTCTTACCTGTCACGTTCGTATATCTATGATAACCTATTCCTGTGACCTGTTCCTTTTGTATCCTATTGCCTATCACCTTTTTCCTGTTTGTTAACCAATCTATACATATACATTATTATACAAATACATTCCATGTATAGTATACAAATACATTCCATGTATTTACCAAGAGATATATTTTTTTTCTTTACCCTTTTACCTGTTTACGTGATAGTGAAGAAGATTTGTTTTGGCACAGGATCGCAGAGAAAATTAACACCCCTTACAAGGGTCTTCAATACTTCTATGCAAGGGAACAAGCCTTCTTATGACTTTACGTGTAACATGTTGGCAAGTTCTTTGGTGTATATAGGGCCTACTTCTGCATCGCATCAGTTGCCTGAAACAAATGAACATGCCATCTATTCGTATTTATGCAAATTCTGATATTTTTAAAACCGACTTATGTTTAAAAAAACACGCAGGTCAAGTTTCCAGAGTGGAGTTTTTGCCTGCTTAACTGTTGGCGGGGATGATGCCAGACACCAAACTACTCGCTTCTTCACGATGCATCGATATACATGAGTTGACCTTTGCTCCTGAATATACCGATATGTCTAATTCTGACTCACTTGTTGCTCTGGTTTGTCTCCATTTCGTAACAGGGTGACGTCTTTCCGTCAACTGAAAAGATACCTGTTCCTCGCACATGGCGCGAAAAAGCACATGCCTCAACGATTGAAATCAATCCATCTAAAGCTCTTTTCCTCTTTCCAAAATGCTGGAATATGTGGAATAAAAAAGCTTAAATTTGAGAGCTTCTTGTTCCTTTGCACGGGATGCCCTGAAAAGCGTGTGAAGCGTGTGCGGTTTCCGTGGTGCATATCGTGATGAAATTTATTCATTACCAGAGCAGATTGGTCCTTTTTCATTCACTTTTTCACACTTTTATATTGATGCTTCTTTGCACTTTTTTTCCATTTCTATTGCAATTTGATTTGATTTTTACTGCCAGGCAATTGCCTTTCTTTCAGCTGCGCAATTCATTTATAGTCGCCTCCATCCCATTTCGTTTTTGATACCAATCTCTTCAGTTCTTTTGTCGTATTCTGAACTTGTAAACAACCATGCATTATTTGAGGATCCCATTCCCCATATGCATCATCACGATTCTCATGCATGCATTTGAATATTGATCATTCCCATTTGTTTTTTTTTTGCCAAAAAACATTGGTGTGACGAGCTTTAATGTCGATTTCAAAACCTATTTCGCTTCTTAAAGAAGGCATTTTCGGTGAAATGGATAAATAAACCGAGAGGAACGGGAAAGTATTCTTAATTCAGCGGATTTCCAATAAAAAAAAATAGAAAAGAGCCAACACATACAATTACCCAACCCAATTCACAATACAAAAAGGTGGTGCCCCGAAGCAGTGGGACCAAATCATTCGGGTTTTCGTGGCGTCACTTGTTATTTTTCCTTACCTACCCTGGGGGTGTTGCCGTTATAGCCTATCGCATTGAAACTTTGCACAAGCTTGGCACTTATCAATGTGTCTTCTCGCAAAGTTACGCAATCCTGCGCCATCTATGAGTCAACTTTCGGACGCCCTCTTCCACGTCGGCATCGACAGAGAAGCGTTGCCCTTGAATAAATTTCTTCAGCAATGGAAACAGAGTTGAAGTGGCAACATTTGAACCGCCAATCCGATGCCATTTTGTTGCAACTTCCCTGTTGTGCTGCTGCCTTTTTTCCTGCAGCAAAATCAAAAAAGTTAACACCTGACTAAAACGAAATAACAACGAAATCTTATCTCACATGATGTTTAGCGACCTAAAAATTTGCTCAAACAACTCCAACGAATACAGGAATAAAACTCAAAATTTTATTGAAATCGGATGATTCAAAGTACCCAGGACATCGGGGGATTTCATTTTGAATAGCCTTGTATTTGTAAGGTGAATTGATGTAAGGTGAAAAATCTTTCATGATTAACGATTTGTAATTGTTTGTTCGTCCTGCAATGGCTCTCTGGTCTTAGTCTGTCTTTTCTCCTCTGCACTCGATCAAAATCAACGAGTGACTCTGCTTTGATGGTTGCGATTACAAAGAGGTGTCTGCCTGTCTTTTTCTTGGCAGATTCCTTTCACCATGCTGGAGTTCTCAAAAGCTCTTTATTTTCGCCATAAAACGCCATTCCCCATAAAACCAACATCTAAACGCAATGCACTAATTTTTCAGCGCCTTGCGTTGAGATGGAATTTGTAATTTGTAATTTTGTAATTTTTTAATTTTTTTAACCCGAAAATTGAGGAAAAATTCTTCATGGCACTGGGCCCACACTTTCCTTTTGCCATTCAATATGTTTTTCATATTTCAAAATATTTCATTCATTCAATATTTCATGTGACATTCAATAAGAAAACTTATTCGGAACCTTTATATCGCGTGCAATTTCGAGCAATTATTCCAAGCAATTTTGGTCATACTTAAAATCACTCAGAAAAAACCAAGACATTCCCTCAAATCACCGACGCAGAAGGCAATATTTCAAATTCCCCTGTTTCCACAGCCTAACCGTCATTTTGCTAGTGTCTTTTCTGTTCCAAGCTCTTATTTGCCAGCCGACTCAGATGCCAGTGCCGCTGTTGTCGATGCTCCAACTGTCGATTCCCTCGAACCAATCTTCTTTTCCGCGGCGAGTGTCTGGAAACTTTTGAGTCGAATTAAAACCAACAAACCGCCTGGCCCTGATGGTTTGCCTGGAAGATTGATAAAGGAATTGGCCACTTCTCTTGCCGCCCCTTTGGCTGCTCTTTTCAACCAAATCTGCGCCACGGGTGAGATCCCCTTGGATTGGAAGAAGGCAATTGTGACGCCTATTCCCAAGAAAGGCTGCTCCGCGAATTCTGTCCAAAGCTATCGCCCAATTTCTTTAACATGCATTGTTTCAAAGATTTTTGAACGTGTTGTTTGTTCGTATATTCTATCCTTCCTCGCGCAAACAAATTACTTGCACCCAAATCAATTCGGATTCAGGACAAAGCGTTCATGCGAGTCGCAACTCGTCCTATTCGTCGACGACATTGCACGGTCTCTTGACAACAATGTTCCTGTTCACTCAGCCTTCCTTGATCTAACGAAAGCCTTCGATTTGGTGTGCCATGTCAAACTCGTTCGAAAGCTAACTGTCATAGGCATACCCCCGCAGCTGGTTAGAGTGATCGAAGCTTTTCTCTCAAATAGGTCCCAACAAGTTAATATCCAAGGTTCACTTTCAGACTCTGTGAGCGTGACATCTGGAGTTCCGCAGGGGAGTGTCATTGGACCTCTCCTCTTTCTAATTTACATAAATGACATCGCGGATGGCATCAAATCCTCTATCCGCTTGTTTGCAGACGATGTCGTTCTGTACAGGCCCATCTGCTCTGCACTTGACTGCGCGGCACTGGCAACTGACTTATGTTTGATATCAACGTGGTGCGAGAGATGGGGAATGAGAGTAAACACCGGTAAATCCAAGATAGTTCATTTTGGACATCGTGCTGCTACCCACGCGCCGGATTATAATATCAATGGTGATCGCCTACAAGTTGTGTCTGAGTTCAAATACTTGGGGGTTACACTTTCATTTTGGACATCGTGCTGCTACCCACGCGCCGGATTATAACATCAATGGTGATCGCCTACAAGTTGTGTCTGAGTTCAAATACTTGGGGGTTACACTTTCATTTGGACATCGTGCTGCTACCCACCGCCGGCGGATGAAAAAATCAATGGTGATCGCCTACAAGTTGTGTCTGAGTTCAAATACTTGGGGGTTACACTTTCAAATGACCTGAGCTGGGACTCTCACATCGATTCGGTTGTCAAGAAGGCTTCCGCGACCATTGGGTACATCTACAGAAATTTAAAGAATGCTCCCACTCAGCAAAAAAGGCAAGCATTTATAAGTCTCGTTCTTCCAATCTTGGAATATTCCTGCGCGGTATGGAGTCCGTATAAAAGAAATGAAATTCAATCCCTTGAAAATGTTCAGCGCCGTGCAGCGAGAGTAATTACTGGCAACTATGACAGGTTTGCGAGCGTCACTTCCCTGTTACTTGACTTGGAACTCCCGACACTTGAATCCAGGCGCAGGAACCATTGCCTTAACCTATTGTTCAATTTTGTCGTTCAGGACATCGATTGTCCCATACCCACTCATTATGGCTTCAAAGCAGTTCAACGCAGGACAGATAATGGTTTGGCGTATGTTCTTCCATTCTGCAGGCGAAACACCTACTTTAATTCTTTTTCCCCAGAACGATGTCTGACTGGAATGCGCTTCCGAAAAGCTCAAATCTAATTACAGCCGCTTGTCGCCGCATTTCTCGCACCACGATTGCTTGATTGTTGTGTGCTTTTATGTTCATGGAGGTTTTTTTAGAGTATTTCTTGTCCGCAGTGCATGATTTTCGTTTGCTGTTTTAGCCTATGACTCAGCTTCGGCTACGATTCTTGTCATTCCACCAAGTACTTTGTGGAATTTTTTGCTTTTATAAATAAAAATAAATAAATATAAATAAATAAATAAATAAATAAATAAATAAATAAATAAATAAATAAATAAATAAATAAATAAAAAAAATAAAACATAAATAAATAATAAATAAATAAATAAATAAATAAATAAATAAATAAATAAATAAATAAATAAATAAATAAATAAATAAATAGGTATTTATTCCCGGCACTATTGGGACTCAAGTGTTAATATAACCTGCATTGTCGAGACCGAAAACGCTGGTGGGTCTTTATTAAGACCCCATAGTGTTCGGACCCCAGGACGATGGCAAAAAAGAACTTGGGAGGAGTTATGCGATCTCAGAAAACTTTTTTTAATGCGGGTTACATTAGCACTTGTTTAAATTTAAAAATGAATAAAACCTGCGTCCACAGATCCGAGTAAATTTATGTGCATTGAACCTACGTCCACAGGTACGGCCATCTTCGCTGTGCATGGCGCGATCCGACAATAGTGTGCATTCATAGGAGCGGGTCCAAACCTCCCCCCACTTTCGCCCCAGCGGATCCACAGCTGACGCTACGTATTTTGATTGCACCAATGGAAGTAGGTACCATGGGCGTTGATTATATTAACAGGTCCCCATAATGTAGGTGGAACTTATAAGTATAAATAAATAAATAAATAAATAAATAAATAAATAAATAAATAAATAAAACAGTGGCAAGATGTTATGGTATCTTTAAAATGGGGTTTCTCTCCTCCGAATTCTTTTTTCGGAAGTGAAGAACGCAGAAAATAGCAGCACTTTCCTTTGTCCTCCTTTATTCGACACCAGGGCAGGTTGTCCCCTGCGGCAAAGCAACGTTTTTGCATTTGTTGGACTGCACGCAGCAAAACTTTTACCTCTGTTTCATCTAGAGTGCTGGAGTTTTTATCATTTTCATTGGGATTCAAATGAAATCCTTTCTTGAGTCGGCAGGGACGGCAGGGTCATTTGGGGTTTCATACATTTCACTCGGTATTTCATACATGTAAGCCATATTAACGCAGTATCAAAGGATATAGATTCCCCGCATTCCTCGCCGCACAAGTAAAGCCAATAGTGAACTGTCTTGCACACATAGACGTGCCATGAGACAAGAAAATTGTGCAATGTACTGTTTCATTTTAGACACCCGGTGTGTACCCACTGTGATATGAAAATTAACCAAAAAGCGCTGCAACGAAGCGACAGCGTTTCCAATTTTGTTTTCGTTTATCTGCATCTCCACCACCCTTCGTTTCGCACAACGCCCGGAAAGGAGATGGTATTTTTCTGCCTCCGTTTTCTTGTTCATCTATGCACTTGTGTGCTCAGCTTCGGTGTTTCCATTTTTTGCTCTTGATTTTGATCACGAATTTCCCTTTTTATCGCGCATTCTATCTTTCTCCTGTAGGTATACAAACAATGAACAATCAAAAGTCAATTTAGATTAGACTTAATTTTGGTTGATGTTTCGGTGTTGATCTCACATGCATGCGTGCGTGTGCCCATTGTGTTCTCAAACAAATATGGTCCCGATTTAAGACCATGCTACGCAGCATCGAAAGATCGCAATCAATAATGAATTGTTTTGTTCATAAACAGGCGCTGTGCATTCCAGAAACTTTGACCTCGGAAGTTCAATCTGCAATAAAAACCATTTCAACTGTGCATGATGAAGAAACTACATCCAGCACTGTTGAAATTGGATGACCTCTGTGTTAGCAAACCTTGGCCAACCCTGTACCTAGGTATACTGCACCAGTTAACTCACTCTGTTTGACCCTAAGGGAAGATTTGAAGGTGTGGGTCTCCCCCAAAAAGAACTCCAAACGGGAAATTGCGGAAACCTTTCATCCTAATTTCTTCGGGAAGACATTTGGAGATTAATTGTTGTCAGTTTTTAAATTGAGTCAAGTATACGCCTTTTTCATGTCCGAATTGGGCGTTCTACGCGGAATGGTTTTCAGGCTCCCGTGGGCACAAAGCTTTGTGGTATATTTTTGACGAGTGGGAGGACAGCTGGCATCAAAGTTCGACCAGCAAGTTTTTCATGGTTCCAAAAGGAGGTCCCTATTTCGCCGAACGCGCTGCGCAGAAATGGGAGCCCAGAATAAAGATATTCGTTTTGAACAGAGTAATCATGCTATAGTTACAATCCTATAGCTGAACATCTTTATGGTGATCTCTCATTTCCTTTGGGCCTAAGGAAATGAGAGTTCACCAGAAAGATGTTCAGCTAGCTAGGGCCTTCGGCACAAGATAACGTTCTTAACGTTTTAATCTCCCGTTGAACATGCGCTTCCCCTGAGAGGATGAGTGTATCGCCTAACGGTCATTGAGCAAACGCAATTTCTCTAGTCGATTCGGTAGTTCGAGACCATCCTTTTCTGGAATTGCTTGTCGCAATGCAGTTAGACTATGTGATTAGCCTGATCCTCCAGTTGAAATACAAAATAGTCCCAGCGAACAACAAAGCCCCAAATGAGTATAGTATAGGCACAAAATAACAAGCAAAGAACAAACCCTTATCAGTTAGGTGAAGACAAAAAAGGAAGCTCCGTGATTGCAGTTGAAGGGTAATAGCAGCCCAAATCCGCATCCGGGAGATGTCGACAAAGCCTTTTCCTTTGGTTTAGGCGAGTTTCCTCTTCTTACATCCACGCGCTTCTTTTCCCTCATCTGATTTCGGACGAAATCCCCGACTTTCGGAGTTTGTTTTTCCAGTTTCCAGTCGGCAGCCTCCCACGGTGTCGCATCCTCCTCCCGAACAACGCAATTTCTTCCCCTTACTCCCTGCACGTCCTTCCCCACACTCCCTCCTCCCTCACCCTTCTTTCCAAAGTCCCATATCCCACCACCAGGTCCAACTAGATCCCCTCACTGTGCTTATCATTCATTCCCGCCTTCGGTTATCCTTTCCCTCCCCTACCCCCAACCCCCGACCCCAATCTCCTTTCCCGCAGCATTTCCTTATCTTCAGTCACAGTCCAAATCTCACTTATTGTCAACCTGCGTTACTTTCATTTTCATCAAATACCCTTGGCATTTGCACTGCACTAGGGCTAGATTTTACTTGCTTCTTCTGCGTCCGCAGCCTCCGGGAAGAGCAGTTATACTCGTAGTGTCCTGATGTAGTAGAATCAACCTATTCGAAAGGCTGCCGAGAGTGGGACGATGTTTTCGTTTTGTTAAAATGCGGTGAAAGTGGCGACCGGAGGCCAGGGACAGGGACAGGGACCTAGGCCCTTCAGTAGACGAAACTGGAATCTCATGGAGATTACCTATAGAAAGAATGGTACGGGTAATCCAAGACATGCCAGTGTCGCCAAATGGTTTTGTTAGACGAGTGGACATCACGGTTTGCAAGCATGGATATTTTGATGGATTTTGACCTCGGTCCTCGATGCCAGCTTGTGATTTTCCCCTTTTTAACCTGTTTATGATGGATCATCGTCTATAGGCTTCTCTACATGCGCTCCCAATGAGGCATTGAAATCTAAATGTGGCTTTTTCATGTGGGGTAAAGAGAAAGCATTCTATGCAAAGCTGGAAGAATGTAATTGCAAAATATTCCGGGAATATTCGCTAAATTTGGTATAAAGAACACCAAGAAGTGTCAAGTTATATAGGTTTGAAATTTTGCAATTGAAATGTGTGAGGATCGCAGATTTCAACGACGCCTGAGCTGCAATATTCCATAGCTTCCTCGCTGAACTATAACGGTCCAATGGGCACCACCGAAGTCGTGAGCATTGATTGCAACATGACTATCGAATATT
>JASGXE010001859.1:0-13526 GCA_030068105.1 Sinentomon sp. SZTP_YWyxl
TGCCACCTTCAGCTACTCTATACTGACTGTTATGGCTTCCATGCAGTTCACTAGCAAGCTAGGCACAATTTTCAGCACGCCCATCCTTTTTCACTATCGGTTTAGCACCTAGAATTCAACCGATGACATGACGCATGCCAGCGACACTATTTTTGAACACCGGAACTCTATCATATGTGGCATGTTGACCCAGGCACCGGGCATTGCCGTCTGATTGAAAGTTTGTGCACGATTAATTGAAGAAACAATAAAGATTTGATCAGAGTGTGGACGTCATTTAGGGCGGGGGCAGGGGCGACTGTCCCCACCCGATATGAAATGCCCCACAGTGGCTCGCTTGCCCCGACCTGGCACGTGCTTTTGGTGGGAAATTTGACGTCCAGATCACAAATAGGTATCGCACTCAAAATGAACCCCAAATTTCAAAATTTCTTCAGCTTCTCGGGGCTCGTCCCCAAATCTCCCACCCAAGCCTCTGCCCTTGGAATCCTTCCCGATTTCTGGGAGACTCCGCCCCCAGACCCCACGATTGGGTCAGTACCAACGCTTCTAGCCCGAGGTTTGCCCCCCTTCGAAAACCTGAACTGATGTCCCTCATCAGAGTGACAACGACGAGAAGAAAATGGCGTTTGATCAAACAAAAGGTGAGTGCCAAAATTTGGAAAATGGTGGTCAAATAACTCTTCAAACGGGATAGCCAACCTTTGTTTGTAGAAAATACTTCTTGTGACATCTCAAGTAGAGTGGCGACTGAATTACCTTTGACATTGATTCAGACATTTGCGACTCTTTAGATTTTAGCCAAAACTCCATGCTGTAGAAATAAAAGTGCCTCTTTTGGAAGCGAGTTCAAAATCTGACACCTCTAGACAGCTATGTCGTGACGTTTTGTGGCGCATGTTACAATTTACTCTAAATGGCGCCTGTGCTTGTTATGAACCCAAGTTCTTTTCTGTTTAAATTTTTATTTTTTAGTCTATCGGGAACAGTGAAAGGTCAGAAGTAATACAAGAAAGGGTCAAATTCATCAACCAGCATTTCACGGAGAATGTCTACAGAAATGTTTGCAGATCGCTTTTTGAAAAGGATAAACTGCTCTTTTCGTTTTCTCTCTGCATCAACCACATCAGCTGGGAAAATAAAGTGAGTTGGACTCACCGAATCTTTCTGATAATAGCATTACTGTTTTTGAAAAGGTCTTTGATTTCGATATTATCGCATTGCATTTTGGAAAAATCCATAAATTCGTTGCTAAAACTTTAATCCACTAACAATTCAGTCCAAGATTTGTCATGCTAACGCAGTGTTGTTATTTTTTAAAATCATTTTTCAAATACTGCCGCAGCTGCAAACCAGATTAACAAAACTGTTCGAAAAAATTTACCAACAGACAAAGGACTGCAATTTGACACCATTGTCAAAATACATCTTTAAACTCTCCAGAGAGTTTTGCATCTGAACTGAAATGTTTCCACAACGTTTTGACAGTAAATTCTCCCTTGTTCGGAACTTTGTTTCTTGTCTCGGGTGGGTATAGAACTCAGGAATGGTGTCAACTTTTAGAAGATTGAAACGTCCAATAACATTGGTTCAAATTTGGGGTACCACTTTCCCACTTCCTGGACCCCATGTGCATGACATTTTTCAAAATTTCACTTGTGAAATTCAATGTGAAATTCACAATTTCACATTTCAAAATTGCCATGGGAAAATTTAGAATTACGATTATGGCAAAAACAGCCAAAATGAACACTCCTATTGACAAAAATTATATTCATCCCTTTGGCACTCCAACTTGTGCACTCCAACTTGTGCACTCCAACTTGTGCACTCCAACTTACGCACTCCAACTTGTGCACTCCAACTTGTTCACTCCAACTTGCGCACTTCAACTTGCGCACTCCAACTTGGGTGTTTCCTTGGTTCCTTGATGAGAGAGAGAGAGAAGGTCGAATTGGCAGCGAGAGACCCATTTTGGCACCAACCACGACATGCTGCCGCTCTAACTTTTGGTTCCCTCATAAGGTGGGAGGATCAATAGAGAGTGACAGACCCATTGGGTAGGGTCCTGACCAGCTGAGGCTTTGTCCCTTGGTTCCATGATAAGGGCAGCGACAGACCCATTTCGGCATTCCCACAGACCAGCTTGGGCTTTTACCCTTTGGTCCCTTGATAAGGGAGGAAGTCCAATGGAAAGTGACAGGCCCATTTGGGCACCACCCCCGACCAGGTTGGGCTTTGACCTTTGGTTCTTCTATAACGGGAGGTCCAATAAAGGGCGAAAGACTCATTTATCTTAAACCACCGCAGTGCAATCTTGATAAGCATGTCTAGTCTTGATATAAACCAATTTTTCGTGCCAATTTTTTACATGCAGGAATATTTGTCGAAATTGGACTGCCATCGGCCATTCGGTGTTCGCCAATTGCAGGCGCAAAGACAGAACGGCTGAAATCTGATATATCATGTTTATTTGCTTGTTTCAGGGAAACTTGGACGACAATCTTTACAGATTTATTGTTGGAATTCCAACCGAGGTCAAACCTAAAGACCCAGGTCAATCTCCTGCTTTTTTGTCAGAGGATTCATGGTCACAAATTGTCCATCTTGGATCAATAGAAGGGTAGGTTTTCGTTGTCATTTCAATTTTGACATTTTTCGCCCAATTTTGGCACACATTTTCAAAACGATTAAAGCAAAACATGTTTATACATACAGAGTTTCCCAAAAGTCACTTGACAACCCCTGCCAATTTTGAAGTTTTCAAAACTCTTATACGGAGGCATTTGTGCACATTTAAGGCCCACATTGCACAGACTGACTGCTGTAGACGTAATGCCCGCAAATTTGAACAAATGCTACACCTCGCTTTTGGCGTTGGCTTGGAGGTTGTCAAGTGACTTTTCGGAAACCCTGTATGTTCATTTGAAGGTAAAACATAGCAGCTCCATTTGGGGTAACCAAATTCCGGGATGCTATTTGCGGTTTCTTTTCGTCATTTCTTAGTTATAAAGCTCTCACTGCCTGTTGCGTGTCAACCAACCGGTTGGTGACCGTCCCTTGCTTGCCGTCAACGTGCAGGTGTCCCAAAAGGGTAACAGTTCCAAAGACCTGTCTACATGTGGATTCGGCAATTTCGCGGACGTGTGGTATTCTTCATTCGCAATTAAAGCTAACTAAACCTGACCTAACCTCTCACCGCCCTTTGCTAACCCAGCCTAACCTACCCTAACCTAATCTTCTTTGGCAAAGTCCGGAGAGGTTAGGTCAGGTTTGGTTAGCTTTAATTGCGAATAAGGAATAGCGTACGTGCGCGAAATTGCCGAATCCACATGTAGACAGGTCTTTGGAACTGTTACCCCCAAAAGTCCCGCATCGTATGAAACACAAGTGAAGTACGTTTTCCGTCGTAACAAATTCAATTTGATGGTCCTTCGTGTTGGTTTTCTGATTGGAAGATTACAATATGTTTTAAATGTGTTGTCCCTTGACATCAAAACACAGCTGAAAACGTTTTCGGGCGTTTCTGAGAACATTCGAAAATATTGATCTGTACCTGCGGGAGATCCGGATTTTTTCCTTGAACCTGCAAAATGACCCTCTCTCGTGAGATACATTCTCTTCCGCACAGCAAAATAAGCTCCGCTCGCTCATCAATAGTCACCATCTTTCACCCACGGGGAAAAGAATGACAAACATATTTAAACAAAGATGTATGATACGGGATTTTTGGGACACCCTGTAGTACTGTTTGATATCCGCCTGTTTGGCCGTAAAGACGTCCCCAAAGATGATTGTAAAACCGTCGTGCTGCGTGTTATCATTTGCGGTCGTGTGACACCAGCCAGCCAACACATTTTTACAGAAATTATAAAGGCGGTGATCAGATTGTGATAGGTGGCAGAGAGAAGTCGTTACTCACTTTTTAAGTCATCAGGTCGCTGAACCATCTTCCAAAGTCTTTCGTACATAGGAGTTCATCACAAACTCACAGGTGCAATTCACAATCAACGGCAACATGCTCCGCAAAACACATGGTAATCGTGCAAGGAGTGAAACTACATCAAATCCTTGTCGAAATTGAAGGCCTTGTATTAGGGAACGTGTGAATGCCTCCTATGTGTAGAGGCAGACGCTGTAGGCCTACAATAAACCGAAAGGCCCACATATGTAAACCGACAAAATGGGCTGTTATTTGTAATTTCGATCTGAAGCCTAAGAATACGACGTGTTCCTGCTTACTATCTCAATATCCGACTTCAGACTTTTAAAAGAGACATCGGCAAGTACTCTTTTTTTGGGTAGAACCATCCGGGAGTGGAACTCCCTCCCTAGACGGGTATTTGATCAGCCTTTGAGTATATACTTATATTGCAGGGCCGGCTCCGTGCCACTTGAAATTGTCTTATCCCGCAGGGAACTGTTGTCACTCCAACTGGGCATGAGATTTTTAACAGAAAATAAATTGGTTAAGAGTTAAGACTAAAGCGCAAAGCCCACCTACGAGTATTAAGTCGTGTTCTTGGGCAATTCGCTATAATGCTTCTTAACCATTCTGTGAGATACGAAATGTTTTTTTTTTTAGCTTTTGATAACAACGATGCATTGCAAAAACTGTTATAGATTATGGCCCTTTTTTGAACCCTTTTTTGAATTGCGGCAAAACGGGTTGTTCGATTGGAAAAATTCCAAATGTGTATGGTAGGGGATGTCTAGGGGCATGTATGGGTAGATTTAGAGCACTCTACGATGAAAGGGGGTACCCCAATGGGGGTATCGTAAAGGTCGCTTCTTTATTTGTCCATCAGTAAAGAACTCCCTGTACACATCCAGATGGGGTGAAACACAATAGCTTGCAGCGTCATTGCGTGTAGGCGCAGCCGATAAAGAAAAGAGAATATAAATAATTTGTAAAGGAAGGCGGGCAGAGGCGTGTAGTGGAGGACGAGGGGAGAGGTGTGCTGTGAGGGGGCGGAAGCGGGGAACTCTGTGGGTATCCATTTTTGGCGGTTGCACAAGTGATGCTGTTTTAACGAACAAGAACAGACAAATAAGAAATTTGCGGAATGGCGGCTTGCTGTACGGCAGATGGGCACAAGAGGGAATGATGCGGCGGTAATGAAAGCTCGAACCTGCGGTTCTTCGGAGACGGCCGGCAGTGTTATGTCGTGAGGTATAGTTGGGGCAATGGTGTCCAGAAATCTGTATGTATGACTCTTTACAGGAGCTCATGTGCTGACACGCAGCGGGTCCTTGACGCAAGTGGAGGGTGTCCTTCAAGCGGTCGTTGGCGCCGATGGCCGATCGTACTGTTCGTCTCTGGAACGGCCAATTCTTGTAACACCAGCTGTTGTAAGGAACGACACTGCATTCCCGTTGAGCTGCGAGCTGCGCGGGATGCGGGCCCTTGAGAGAGTTGGCTCACATTTCGGGTGGGATGCACCCTTGAGCAGTAGTCTGTCTCTATTACTAAAGAGCAAATCATCGTACCTGGCGCAGTGCATTGAACGTGAGTACGTCCGTGGTAAGAGTCTTTGGTAAGAGCCGTTTGGTCCATGGTTGTACGAATACTTTGGATCTTCTCTCAGACAGAGCCGTGAATTCTTCTCAAACGTGTTCTCCACTACTTGCTTCTTGCAGCAGAGATTCGTGGCATTGCTCTCTCCCAACCCGTCCTCCTCATGGACGCTTTCCCGACGGATTGAAGAGCGCGCTCTTTGAATGGATCCAGCAGGAGGATAGCAAAATCACGCCTAAAATAGGTCGTAACTTTTGAACTTTTTATCCAAAATACATGAAATATTTCCCAAGTTGGTTTTCCAATAAGGCACAAACACCCCACCCTGGATCATGGTTTGCTTAATCCGACCTTTACCTGCGTTAAAAATGGCTTCACGGGATTTTGTTTGGAGGCTCCTCACGCTCTGCCCTCCGTGAAAAAAAAACCAGCAGAGAAACCGAGCTGCCTGGCTGCTGCGCTTCTTTATTTATATGCAGTTTGTACAGAGATCACTGGCCCCACCATTCAAAAACCGAGCGTTGTCTTTGAGCTCGTGATCGGAGCTTCGGCCGCAAGCGGGGAAGAGTCAAAGAGAGACGATGAATTATTGCAGAGGGAGAGGGATTTTGGCGTCTATTTAGCCCGACCCGACTTCAGAGCTTTAGTCGCTGCAATTAGTGTGAACAAAAGCGGGAGAGCGAGATGTGGCGTCAATTTTATTGACGATAAAAAGGCAACTGACACTTTCTTGGCGGAAAAAAATCAAAGTGTAAAAAATGACAGTAGCGGGACCGGGACGAAGAAAAAATAGATTTCCGAATTTTTCTCGGACATCGAGGATGCTCTCAAATCTCTGACCGAGCGCACTTGTTCATCGAATTTATTACAGCGCTATTCGAAGAATGGTGATTTTCAATTCCATATCAAATTCCTTATGCAGTGCAATTTTAAAAACATCGAATTTCATTTCCACATCGAAGGACTTCTGCCACTTGGATCAATCATCTCTTTTAGTAAAGTAAAACCACATCTGGCGTAACTCTTTCCTGCGCTCTACGATCTCCGTCTGCTATGCACCTTCTTTTTAAACGTCAACATTTCTCATATTTGCAAAGTATTAAGCACACGATTTGCAGTCTGCCGGACTGTGTACCCATCGCTTTTCCAAACGAACCGAAACTGAGTCACAGGATCCAGCGGGTCTATACATAGACGAGGTGGGATTGTTAAGATCAGTGGAAAAGGGATAGAAATCATGATGGCTTAATATCTAATTCGGGGGAATAATATTGCAAGAAGGCTAATGCTCTTGTCCAGAGGACAACATGGATTGGTAAGCAGGTGGTACTGAGGGTTCAAGAGTTGGTTTGCAGTTTATTTTGGTGCAGATGTGCCTTCACAGTGCACAGGAGTCAGGATGCTGTGAGAAGAAACAGGAACACTTCACGAATGAGGACGCGTGAAAATTATTTTGATTCACGGCGAAAACTACCATTTCCTACATGGCGTGTGCGTCATACTCGATTTCCACCAGTGGCACCGTCCCAGGCATTGTCGCTCTTACAGTAACGCGTCAGCTAGCCAAGTTCAAGACATTTCCTGTTAAAGTCGTGCAGCGCTCTGGCCGGCGAACAATTCGAACATCGAATTTGAACCCCGGGAATTAAAAGAGGTGCTGCGTCACTATAATGTCTGGAGCTCGAGGACGAAAGACAGTGAGAAAATAACAAACAAGGCCAGGCGGATAAATGGCGCAATTCGTGGCCTGCAGTGTCGCGCTACCTTAATCTTTATAGCCTTGAACATTTGTTATGTAGTCAGTCGTGTTGGTACGAAACTCAGTACTTCTCAGAGACCCTCCGTATCTGATTGGCACGATCTAGAACCAACGGATCAAACATGTACCATGTGCTAGTACTTGTATTAACATTCGCGGAAAAAGGCTTGAATTGATGGAATTTTTGTCTACTTCGGGGGAATAATATTGCAAAAAGATCAAGGCTGTTGTCCAGAGGACTACATAACTCAAGGCCCCATTAAGACCATTTCTGGTCCGCGTGTACAGGTCTAAATCCAATTCATATTCACTCGCATGGAAACGGACAATGCAAACTCTGCACAACAATCGTCAGATCATAAAATCGGATGTCATAAATTTCTGTTTTCACCCATCCCGGCTCGGGGGTATTCTCTGTATTATATCTTGAAAAATATTTGGCTTTAGATACAGATGGGTTTCAAGATCGGTGGGTTTTTGCCGATTAGGCGAACATCTACTATATTTTCTTATGCTAATATGCCTTACGAGTACCCCAGGACCGCCCTTAAAATCATGACGTGCATTAACCATTGATCAGAGTCGAATGAAATGATTTCACCATGCGAACAAAATTTCCGCTTTCGATGAACAGAACATATAGGGTTACCTTAGCACCAGGCATTTTCAGAGCACAACAAACTGCGAAATGATGAACACGAAGCGACTTTTTCATTTTCGCAAACAAATGCGTAGCTTCACAAAGACATCGGACAAAGACATACTACAAGGCACGAGACAGCAATGTCAACATGAACATCCATAATTCTGCGACACAATCCGAAAATATTTTCGAAAACGTATATCATTTAAGAAATTTATTTAAACGCAGGGATTCTGGCGACAAAATAAATAAGAACGGTTGCAGAGAAGAACACCTGACGGTTGTAACGTTATCCTTATCTTTGTGCGGGTTTGCGACAGTGGTTAGGTTGAATATTATGGATGCTCGTGGGATTGGGAATCGCTGATGGGAGAAGGGGTGACTACAGAGACGCGTGGAGCGGCCTGAGCCAATCGTTCTCTTAGGCGTTGAGGAGTTGGGGGAGAGCAATTTAAGGGGACGAAGAAAATGACAAAAAGCTGGGTTCTATTCAGCGCTGCGCACAAAGAAAAAGAGATGGAGGATGGGGGGGTCGGCTCACCTATGGTCGCAATGCCAAGGCGCAGGAAGTGCTCTTCAAGGGATCGGACGGGAAGGTAAGCTTCCTAGAGCGTAGTGTGTGTGTGTGTGTGTGTGCAAGCTTTAACAGAAAAGCCAAAAAGCAGAATTCGGCTGTTTATTGCGCAACCGTCACACTAGTTGCTGTCCGGGAATACGATTTTCGATCTTTGTTAGCTTGACTGTCAAATCATTAGATTCCCAATGGGGAGGATTAAAGGAGACTAACAGAACAACAGATTCAGGAACTCATACATTGTGGTCACTACCAGCGCGAAAAGCCCGCCATGCAGTGCGTGATGTGCACATTTTTCGTCAATAAATCAATCACTTTGAGTTTTGACCGCTTGCAGTGGGTGACAGCTTAGTAGCTATGAATTACGAATGCCTCAATAAATACAGGACGAGAAAATCGTGTCTATTTGGACTGAACATTCTTTAATTATTGACGTAACCTTACAGCCAGTGCCTGATTCGGTGAAGCTTTGTGCTCGTGAGATTGGCACAGAGAAGACGGACCGAGAACTTGTGTCGCATTAGTTTAGCGCCCAGGATATCAGCAATCTTAGAGCTGAAGTCCATTACCTGCGACATATTTACATGCTGGAGCGGGTTCGAGAAAGTAAAGAATTTGCTAAAGGGGTCCGGTCGACTGGTGTGTGCAGAATAATAGGCGACGTTATCAAGCACCAATAGCACTGTGCGCTTTGGTGATTTGTTTTTAATGCACAGCAGTTACACCAAGCGCTCTCGCAAACAAGAAGTGTTATCGAAAAAAATGTACGAAGCAGTCAGGCAGCACACAATATTTTTCAACTATCGTTATCATACCGGACATCTACGGGACAAATAGGAATTAGTAATGCGAATAGATATGAATCAAGTGAATATCGCTGCAACCTTGAGAATTCTTGATATCCCAAGATGAACTGAAGTCACCACATGGAACTCAAGGAAACCCTCAAATCAAGCAGGCCAAGCATGGCATTTCCGTATCATACGAATGAACAGTATCAAAAATGCAAATACCCGAAATCTCATCAACTGTCTGCAATCATCATAACATAATTTCTGGAATTCTGAACCCAGGCATCATCTAGATAAGCAGTTTATTGTATTCCAAGTAGTGCGCCAAGTGATGCGAATTTCTGAAATAAAGATGATGTGCAGCATCTCAACAATACGCATATTTGAAATCCTGTGTTGAACTGCAACAGTAAGACTCCTCGAATTCCTGTTCTTCGCAGATGCAAACCCGGCCGTCACAAACAATCTCAACGGGTGACTTGTAACTTTTCATGACAAACAACACATATAAATAAATCAGAAAATAAATGTAAAATTGGAAAATCTCCCAGAAGCAGAGTTGGCAAAACCAAATGCTCGCAAAACAAATATTCACAAAAAAAAACACTTGAAATAAAATCGAAAAACAGAACTGCTGAACTTGTAATATCTGAGCCCTCTAGAACTGGAGTGCATAATGGAAACCTCTTTATTGGCAATCATTAAGAAAATGCTTGTCATGAGAGTCACACTAAACTCACGAATAAACCGGAAAACGAGCACAAGAATACTTGTAATCATGGGAATGAACAGAAGCCGAAAATTCTTTTTGGCAATATTCGAAGAATGATTCGTATTAAAAACATACAAAGTCCTGAAATACTGAACCGGAAATGATGCAGATATACTATTTCCTACGCTCCAGGGATGACAATTCAAGCAATTTTCATATCCAAATAACAAATGCTGGCATTATTGCGAATTACAAAAATCGCGTTTTGAGCAAAATGCATCGGCACGATTTCTTGCTTCAGATCGAGTCATGGCCAGTAGCACTCATAAAGTGTCTCAAATCTTACCGAACAGAATGTTATACAAATGAACGATTTCGGCTGCACGTAGACCGAAATCCTGAGAACGAACAGTTTCGGGCCAACTTGGGCCACAAATTTGCATTGAGAAATCGGACCTTCGCACACAGCGAAAAGCTGGGATCATTCAAGATGAACCGAAATGAACCCCTTTGAGCAGTCATATCTGCCATCCGAATTTTCGTCTTTGCACAGAGCGCAAAGTTTGGATTATTAGGAACGAACCGAAATTTACCACTTAGGACCAATTCGGGCCATCATGCTGCAGTACAAAACCACAGAGTTCTGGAACCCGGACCGAAGTACGATTATTCTTCTCGTATTGCTGAATTATATGAACTAACAGCAGGCCAAACACGTTTCATAAATGTTAACAAGGGAACAGAAGCTCCACAACACGGTCGCGTGAAAAAAAATTACGACCGAGTTCTCCTTGGAAATTCCGGAATTTCGGATGGCCACGTTGGAGTTAAATGAACGTGAATTCGTCAGAGGGGAAAAGGCTACTAACTGCACAGATCCACTATTGCTAGAGACCGGTTAGTTTTTAAAATCTTCCGTCATTCGATGTGGTTGTTTGTTTAACACAAACTAATGAAGAAACGCACAGATTAACCCAAAAATGCCCAAAACACCCAGAAGCACCCAGAATCGCACAGAGAACCCCATACAGAATGATTACCGAAAACTGGAAAATCTTAGAAATTCTGAAACCAATAATGACACGCTTGCAAACTAAATTCTTAAAAGTTCATTGCAAGTTTTTTTCAGTGTATTTGATATTTTTGATGCAACTAGCGCAGATTTCTGCAGTTGACTCTGATTACGACATTTTTGGACTTTCCATCGGTGAAAGCAATTTACAACGGCAATCACAATCAATGTTACGTATACCAACTGGACGGAGATGCCAACAACTCGCATTTCTTAAATCAACAAATTGCTTATTTCGTAAGAGGCCAGTGAAAATTAAAATATGCTGACAGTGTCTCATGGACAAAAATCGGTGATTTTAATCTTCAACATACTCGTATTGTGAGAAATTTCCGTTAGAAGTCCCATCCGATTTTTTCTTCGAACACCATTGTACGTGGGAGTGACGTGATACTTGTGTAGTTCCATTGTTCTTCATGCTACTTCGCTAGAAGGTATCATGTACGACGATATTTAACAGTGCCATTTTGTGGGAACTGATCGAAGAGGAGTGATTTCATCAAAGTCACAAAATAACTGATCAGTCTTACAGAAACTGCGCTGGTTCGAAGTTGTTTGCGATATGGAAATCACGTTGTGATGGTGAACGGGTGAGTGTGGGATACTGTGTGGGTTTGTCTGCATTTTAGAAGGATTTTCAAAAACAGCGATATTACGAGTTACGAAAACGAAATGCCCAGTTATCAAACGATAATAGGCACAAACACGGAGAGAGGAATGAAAGTGTCCCACAAAACTTCGTTCGGGAAGATTAAAAGGTTACTCATATGGGAGCACAATTTGCCGACATTTCTGAAGAAAATAAAAGTTCAATCATTGTATTGGTGCATAGACCAGAGTATATACACATTGTCGTACGAAACTAAATAAATAGCATCACCACACATTCCTTTTGGCGGTTAGTTATTTGAAAAAATTCAATTTTGCATCTCTGTTTTCCATCTTTATGGATAACCAAATGTTTCACTTGGGAAGATTCTTCCTCAATTCGAAAAATCCCCGAAGTGATATAGAAATTCACGAATTCTCAATGGTAACGTGCGACTCCAAAAAGATGTCTGGCAGCCAATTGTGGAAATTCCGACCTTCCTAGGCGAGCTAGGCATTGCCAGAGTGCCATCGCAGCCCTGAAGTCAATCTGTCCACCATTTTCGACGAGCGTGTTAAGACTGCACTTGTCGGGATACGCAAAAAAACTTATCATCCCTAACATACGAAACGACATGTTATGAATGCATAGTCAAAATTTTCATTTCGTCAGATCGGAAATGCATGCATCAAAATTTAATCATGCAACTCCAAAGCTCGTAATTTTCTTAAATGCTGATTCCGCAATAGCAATTCGTCAAGATCGCGACTCTTAGCAACGGCCACTTGACAAGAGTACATCGTACATCACTGTAAATGTGCCAACTTTGTAACACCAATGATCTGCAATTGCATAATCAAAATGAAATTCACACCGAGAGACACTTCGAAATTTTTAAACTATGTGCTCGGTGCACCACAAATAGCACCTGTCACAAATAAAGCGTAAATTTTGGTTCATAAATCAAACTTACGCAGAAATATCATTAAATTATTAATGACTTGTTAAAAAATTTAAAATTATCCTCAGTTACTGGTTTGACTTTGCAATTTTTGGTCGAGCTGAGGAAATTTTTTCTTATTCTTTACATATTGTCGGCGTTTCCACTCATCATAACTTTAAAATTTTGTTTGAATTTTGTAGCTGAACTTATCAAAATATTCTGACCTTCTGAGATTCTGAGATGCTGTTAGAACCTTGGAAGCTTTGACTTAGGCAGCAAATTATCATAGGGTTCAGATTTAACTTGAATTTGTCGGGGTTTTCGTATCGACTTTGAGAAACTCCCACGATTTTCTGATTTTACTTTGCATTTTGTCGTGTAAAAACACTGATAAGGTGCATACTCATATGATAAGGACCAAGAAAAACGATTGACAGATGATGATGTGACAGGAACTTTAGTTCAGTTTTTTCTGAGTTTTGAAAAGTCACTGCAATTTCCTAATACTATGCCTTAGGATTGTTCCGTGAACTTTTTTAGCGTATTGCTATTGTATAATTTAACACAAAATTTGTTTTAGTTCTTCCGTGGACTTGGAATTTTTCCGAAATTGTGCTATTTGATTTGAAATTTTCTTAGTTTGAGGTGACATTGAAGAATAATGTACAAACCAGTTATACATACTTTGGTCTTTTGTGATTTGTGTAGATACTTACAAAAAGAGGGAAAACTTTGTGAAAATTATTTAAATTATAAATCTCTGGGAAAATTATTTTAATTTTAAGATAAGGCATGAATTTTTCATTTTTTAAGCACAGCAGCGTAAATTATTGCAATTTTCTGTTTCTCACGTAAATTATCTGAACAGGATATATTTTATTTACGTGTAACCTTATGAAATTATCATTGTAAGATTTGGATTGAA
>JASGXE010001869.1:0-12490 GCA_030068105.1 Sinentomon sp. SZTP_YWyxl
TCAAATTTCTCCAAATATTACCTGACATTCTCAATGAACGTATCCTTGAATCTGAATTTGTGATCTGCAAAAGAGGCCATACAATCATCAAGACATCGAAACTGGGTGAAAACTTCCATATCGCCACACAACAACATCCACAACATACACAATCTCCACAATCGTCACGACCGTCAATCCTAAAACTCACTTCAGACAATAAAAAACCGAACAACAATTTGTTGTTCAGAAAAAAAAGAAAGCGAACCAAAGAACAAAAAAAGTCATAAAAAATGGAATCATGAAGAAAAAAGCCAACAAAATATAAAAGCCGCGCAAGTGTGGCATGTGATGGTTGTGAATAGTTGTAGCGGTTGTGGTGTCTGAGCTGTTCGAGTGTGGCGGTTGTGGCGGTCGTGGTGCTCGCTGTTCTGTCGGCAGTGGCGTGTGTGACGGTTGTGGTATCTGCGCATAATAGCAGCGTCCAAAAATCAACGCAAACGGATATGTCATCGGCCATGCTCCATGAAACTGCATGGGTTTGCACCAGTGCCTCCATGGAAGACGGAACGAAAAGACAACACGTGTGAATAGCGGGTAAACCAAGTATCTGACCCATTTTGATTAAACATTTTGCGTTGGAAGGTTAAAATTGGACGATAACCAAACCTGACGCAACCTTCTGCCGTTACCATCCATGTTGTTTATTGTAAACCTATTGCTTGGCGTCCGCTAAACAAAACGTCCCGGAAATTGGTTGTTCAAAATATCGTCAGGCCTATCCAAAGACAAACAAAATTTCGAAAACACATTGCACCAATATTGGCCTTACTGACGAAAAAGCCCTTAGCCCACGACGGAATTTTGTTTGTTGTTCAAAGTTCTCAGGTCTTTCCGCAGACAGAGAGAGATTCTCAAATGGTTGCTTTTTTCCCGTGGCCAACAAAAAATTCTTTCAAACCACCCTGTCACCCGGAATCTTTGATACTGAACCACAATCAACCCATATAAAATGAGGGCTTTGACACCGGTCGTGATTGACAACCTCAAGCAGCAGTGTTGACGTTTGTCACGGCGACGGCAACACTGCAGGCCAATGGCAACGACGACCCCTCAGATAACGCAGCACGCAATGACTGATAAGTGGATTGTTGTGCAAATATTGATAGAAAACTGAAATTAAAAACGTTGAATGCAGTATTTGTTTGCCAGAGCACTCGGAAATCAAAGGTACCAACTGGAAACACAGGACAAAGTTGAAAATCTCTGCGTCGCATGTGCTGTCAATGTTTGATTTGAAACAGGGCTTTCCACATTCTGAACTACGACAGATGCAAGGAATACCTCTATTGCCACCCCTTCAACCCATATCGCCCAGTTCCAATCACAAAGGAAAAAGGATTAGGCCTGCGATTTTACCCACAGAAGTTTTTGCGGTTGGGAAACTTCCTGGAACTAAATCTGGACTCCAATGAAACAAATTGATTGGGGAAATTCTCCCCTTCCGTTTCTTTGCACAAATTTACATTTTCGAGTTAATTTTTTTCCCATCGTTCTGTCGGAAATGAATTTTGGGTGGGTTGCGCCGGTTGCGGTATGGTTGTCAATGTGGGCCTTGGCAGTCTTCCCGACGAACGGATGCGGATTCCACCTTCCTGAAATTTCAAGTGTTGTTTGCAAACGAAATCGACTTCTTGTGCCAATCATGGGTAGATTTCAACCGTTGATTTCAACCATTTTTGTTGCTTTTCAAATCGAAAAAAAGGACGAGATTTCGTCATGACCTGCCTCTTTTTCAAGGAGAAGCGAAGCTTTGCAACAATGAAACGGCAAAGCAACGCAATCCAAAAATCCAAACTCTCCAGGTCTTTTCCTCTGCTCGCCGGAGGCAATTTTGAAATTGGTGTAACAGTTCTGGGCAGGTGTTTTGAAATTGCATTTTAAACGCGGCAACTTATTTAAACTCACTTTACCAGACCTAACCTGGTCTTTGCGTGACCCGAGGTCATCAATAAAGAAAGAATTTTGATGGAAAAAAAATTCTTGGGCCACTTGAAAAAATTTTGGAATTGGTGGGATTCGAACCCGGGACCCCAAAACTTTATGTTGGGATGCAAGCACATCAATCCGACGTCTTAGACCACTCGGCCACAGCAGCAGCGACGCTGGGTGACGTTTTATCACTCCTATTTATGCACAACTTCTGAATATAGGCCAATTCCGCTGCGTTTCCATTCGTTCTCCCCTGAACCGTTTTCTCATTTAAAATAAAGCTCGCCGGAGAAGCTCATCTGTTCAGCTCAGCAGACGAATGCGGCGAGCGAGGGGGCGCATTCAAAAAGCGGGAATCATGAACGGGAAACGCCGCGCCACCATCAGCGCGACGCAGAAGAAGGCGAAGGAAAGCATTTTCACCATTCTGTTCTGCTGCAAACAGAAACAGATTCGGAGAACCAGAACAGTTCGAATCAGCGGCACATCAGTTTGTGGTCGTCTGCTCTCGCAGCTGGACGTGTTTATTTTGGCGCGATTATCGAGATCCCGTTTTCCAAGGAACGGTGTCGGAACGAATCTGGAAGATTCTTGACAGGGCAGTGGTAGTTGTGCCTGTGGCCATCAGGCACCGCAATGGTCAAGCAAAACTCTGCTGCAGACGCTGCAGTCGGTGCGCTGTGAGTGAAAGCCCCTTGTGCTGCATGGTCATCCAGTGTTCGGGACTCCAACAAAGGATGGTTTTTTGCCGTGGTCTTGGCAGTGGCGGACAGCGTTCTCTTCCAGGGATCGCTCGGGCTTTTCATGAAATGGTTCGAAAAGATTTCCAGTCAAGCACGAAAGTTTGTGCGAATGTCAGTGATGAGGAGTGTGAACCTTCGAGTGAACAGCAGAAGCAAGCAATGGAACTTCGAATTAAAAGGACGTCCGAATGGGAGATCGGAGATGCTCGGAAAAGGATTTGCATATGAGGACAAATGTAAATGTGAACGTTTTTGGTTTTGAGTTTGGCAACCGATCGCTGACGAATGATGGATGATCAATCTGTTGAGTTATTTTGGCATTATTGGCGGTCTCGTGCTGAAAAATCAAAAGCAAAATACGGATGGTCATCCATTACAAAATAGCTTTTCTTCAAGCATTGTTTTTAACATGGATAATAATCCTGCACAGCATAACAGGCCTATTTCAGAGCGTGCAGAGAGTACACCGTCTAGCTGAACGACTTTTCACTGATTGTGCAGAAAAAAAACCGATACCGGTTCAAAATCGTAAATAAATTGCATTTGTGGAAGTTTCAAAAATGTCCAACTCCGCGTTGGAGCAAAAACCCAATGATTTCCCTTTCTGACTTTATGTATGATTTCCCTTTCTAACTTTTATTTAGAGTGACATTTTGATTTCTGCTGCAGTCAAGAATCACGACGGCATTAAAAAGAGGCAATATTTCCGTGCATTGAGAAAACACCGGCATTTTATGCGTGGGACAAATGCTGTCAAGGGTTGTGACTGTAGCTCATGAAATGTAACTTGTTAACTTGTTATTCCTACCTATTGAGAGCAAATTTTAAGAGTGTTTATATCAATCCTTGACCGCACAGTGATGGTCAGTTTTCTTTGCTTATTGTCCCATCCAATGAGACCTTTTTTGCAAATGGAAACCAACATCTTCCATTTCCCACCCCCCTGCAGGCCCATGTGTGAAATCGTTTTTGCAAGCATGCGGAAAGGATCCGGTTGTGGTGTTCATCAAAACAACAAGGAATGACTGTTGTGGGGCCATTCCCTGTTTTAGTTAGCATCCCCGGTCGCAACCAACATTGGCACAGGGAGCAAAAATGCAGATTTGTGAAGTCGGATGCAAGCCCACCTTCGCCTTTGTGGTCGCTGGAAGTTTGAAACCTTATTTTACCTTTGAATGGAGATCGATATTCCACGCGTGCTGTTCAAAAAACTAAGGTGCACAAAAATGAATAGCGTCTGCGGAATAGTTCCTGCGCCGTTTCCGAATGCTCAAACGCCAGCGAAAGCGAACCAAACCTCACCAAACCATTCAATCTATCCACGGCTGACCTGTCTTAACCTATCCTAACCTAACCTAACCAAACCAAACCTAACCTGGGCAACTGGCCTAAACAAACTTTTCCCAACTGGCAGATCAGATGGCGCAGGAATATAGTCCCCAGACGCAAATCAAAAATGCTTCTTCCGCTTGATCACTCAAATCAGGAAACAAGTTGGAAAATTTTTGCGCAGCTTTATGTTGACAACTTATCAAAAAGCCATAATAGCTAACCCTTACAGAAAATACCATGGGAAAACCATGGGATTCCCATTGAATCCATGGGAATCCCATGGGAATCCCATGGTTTTTGAAAAATTCGAAGATCCCATGGTGTTCCCATGGGAATCCCATGATTTTCCCATGGGAGATGCATTTGATTTTTGTTTCCCATGGGATAGCCATGGTTTTCCCATGGTTCCCATGGGGAAGCCATGGTTTTCCCATGGTTCCCATGGGGAAGCCATGGTTTCCCCATGGGACGGTCCCTCTTCCCATGGTTTTCCCATGGGACCCATGGGGAAAGCAAATGCTTCCCCCATTGGATGATCCCGCTTCAATAGTTCCACACTATTTATATCAAATTTTTCGATGTTCAACATTTACGATATCACAATGAGGGATGTGCAACCGATCACTTTGAAACCGACCATTTTGGACACAACACCACATTTTGCAACAAAGAATTTTGCAACCCTACATTTTGCAACAAAGAATTTTGCAACCCTACATTTTGCAACCTGCCTTTTTTCAACCCTGCATTTTCAACCCTGCGCATCTTGCACCCCTGCATTTTGCAACCCTGTATTTTCGACCCTGCACCCTGCTAACGTAACCCCAACCAACCCTAAAAAACATTAATTTCTTATACATTCGTAAGCTATCCCATTGTAACCCACCAACTTCCTATTCGAAGCCAATTGAACCTATTCGAAGCCAATTGAACCTATTCGAAGCCAATTGTTGGAAATATGGGAAATTACAAAATGTCGAAAAGTGAAAAACAGCCTATTAATTTGTCTGTCCCACCGCTTCTCGGGTACCTCATGAACTCGATGTGAACAGGCGGCAGCGTGGCGAAAGATTCACTTGAATGAATGAATGAATATCTGTATTTGAGGGGGATTCCCCTTATCATACAACTGGTTACAAAGACAAGAAAATGACAAAAAACTCATCCGTGACGAGAATAAAGTCGTCCGTCCAAAATATTTTTCCGCATCTGTGAAAGTGAGCCTTCTACGCTTCCGTACTCCTGTCTTTTCCTCTGCTCGCCCAGAGACTTTTGATACTTTTGTTGGGTGTTTGAAATCTCTGTGCTCGCCGGAGAAGCTCATCTGCTCAGCTGAGCAGACGAATGCGGCGAGCGAGGGGGCGCATTCAAAAAGCGGGAATCATGAACGGGCAACGCCGCCCCACCACCAACGCGACGCAGAAGAAGGCAAAGAAAGCATTTTCACCATTCCATTCTGCCGCAAACAGAAACAGATTCGGAGAACCAGAACAGTTCGAATCAGCGGCGTCACATTCAGTTTGTTATCGTCTGCTCTCGCAGCTGGACGTGTTTGTTTTGGCGCGATTATCGTGATCCCGTTTTCCAAGGAACGGTGTCGGAACGAATAAAAAAAAAATCCTTGACAGGGCAGTGGAAGTTGTGTCTGTGGCCATCGGGCACCAATTGTCAAGCCAAACTCTGCTGCAGTCGGTGCGCTGTGAGTGAAAGCCCCTTTTTCTGCATCATCATCCAGTGTTCGGGTCGCCAACAAAGGATGTTTTTGCCGTGGAAGTGTCGGACACTGCACTCTTCCAGGGAAAGCTTTTGGCTTTTCATGAAATGGTTCGAACTTCATGAAAAGATTTCCAGTCTGCTTTCAAGCACTTTTGGTTGTGCGAATGTCAGTGATGAGGAGTGTGAACCTCCGACTGAACAGCAGAAGTAATGGAACTTCGAAGGAAAAGGACGTCCGAATGGGAGATCGGAGATGCTCCGGAAAAGGATTAGCGTGAGGACAAATGTGAACATTTTTAGTTTCGAGTTTGGCAACCGATCGCTGACGAATGATGGATGATCAATCTGTTGAGTTATTTTGGCATTATTGGCTCGTGCGAAAAAATCAACAACAAAATACGGATGGTCTTCAATCACAAAATAGCTTTTCCTCAAGCATTGTTTTAAAACATGGATAATAATCCTGCACAGCATAACAGGCCTATTTCAGAGCGTGCCAGAGAGTACACCGGCTAGCTGAAGGACTTTTCACTAATTGTGCAAAAAAAACTGATACCGGTTCCAAATCGTAAATAAATTGCATTTATGGAAGTTTCTAAAATGACCAACTCCGCGTAGGTAGCAATTTACCAATGATTTCCCACTTTATATTGATTTCCCTTTCTAACTTTTTTTTGAGTGACATTTTGATTTCTGCTGCAGTAAAAAAAAGAATCACGAAGGCATTAAAAAGAGGCAATATTTCCGTGCATTGAGAAAACACCGGCATTTTATACGTGGGACAAATGCTGTCAAGGGTTGTGACTGTAGCTCATGAAATGTAACTTGTTGTTATCTTGTTATTCTTCCCTATTAAGAACAAATTTTAACGGTGTGTTATTCCTTGACCGCACAGTGATGGTCAGTTTTCTTTGCTTGTTGTCCCATCCAATGAGACCTTTTTTGCAAATGAGGCCCATGTGTGAAATCTTTTTTGCAAGCATGCGAAAAGGATCCGGTTGTGGTGTTCATCAAAACAATAAGGAAATGACTGTTGTGGGCCATTCCCTGTTTTCGTAAGCAACCAACATTGGCACAATGTGCAATAAATGCAGATTTGTGAAGTCGGATGAAATTCCACCTTCGCCTTTTGGTCGCTGGAAGTTTGAAACCTTTTTTTACCATTGAATGGAGATCGATTCCACGCTTGCTGTTAAAAAAACTAAGGTGCACAGAAATGCTTCTTCCGCTTGATCACTCAAATCAGGAAACAAGTTGGAAAATTTTTGCGCAGCTTTTAGTTGACAACTTGCAAAAAGCCATAATAGCCAAACTTGACAACAAGGATTCTGAAGACTTTGAGAACTGCGTTCGTTACGCGTGCAGCCAAATTTTCATGACTGCTGCATGAAGTTTCAGTTGCTGCAATGAACATTATGTGCATTTCCGATCACAAATGTGTTGACTGATGATTTGCAAATTTCTTCTCTGCTTGTGAATGCTCCAGACAAGGAAGCCAGACAAGACGTCAAGGTGTTTACCCCACAAATAAGAAACAATTTCGCCGGAATGACGATCCTCTCCGGAGAACTCCTGCTCAGAACGCCGGAGAGGGTGATCCTGTCCGAAGTTCCATGGTTGGCCCACACCCATGGATTGGACCCGCACCGATTGTCAATTTGATTTTCCACTTGATTTTCCATCAAATTCGCCGTAAAATGAAACTTAATTACCTTCCTATTGCTTTGTTTAAAATTAGTGTTGGGTGTGGCTTCATCCTGGTGTTTAAAGTTTATCGTGTTTTGTTCAGGATGTTGTCAGTGTGAAAAACATCACCTGGAGCAAACCTGCAGATTGTCGGCTTCCTTTTAACACGTGTCCGCAAAATTCTCGTCTGACTTTTCCGCTTTTGTTTCAAACGGCATTTAAATTGGCAGCGGTGAAGTCGATTATTGTGCCTTTCAGTCAGGGAATTTGGCTTGTCTTGCAGTTTTCAAAAGAAAATCAGCAGTTTAATTAGCGCAATATCGTCATTTGGAGAAAGCAAATATGCGAACATTTTGTCGGCCTTTGTGCGGCCTGCATGTTCAGATCAATTGACAATTCGACTTGGCATGCCAAGTTGGCATGCCAAGTCGAATTGTCAAGCCAAGGAGGTACCTGTGTAATAATTCCAATCTCGCCTGGCGGATGACCACAAAATCCCGTGCAGAGTTTTATTTGGCCAGCGTCAGTGGATGCAGTTTGTTCGTCGCCCAGTCAGGGCAACAAGAGAACAAGTGCAGAAGACCAGGTTTGTTTGACTTCAATTGTTGTGGTGTAAACCTATCGACACTTCAAAATCCTCTCTGTAGTTTACCATTACCAAATTGCAGTTTACCAATTGTATTTCTTTTACAGGCTAAAATTCTACAAGTCTGCATGCTGTAGGTGTAGCCGTAGCCATTGGCTATAGAATAAAGCAGATCTCGGAAGAATGACCAAATTGTAGCTTTTTATATCAGTGCTCCTGTGCGATTTCCGTGTTGCTTTCAAGAAAAATGATTGATGTGGCCAATTCAACTGCAGCCTTCATTGGATTTTGCACCGAATGGAAAATTTCGCTCTGCAATGGATCCTGATTGCCGCATTTGTCTCATTGTTCGTTACGGCTGGACTGAAGTAATTGGTGAGTTTCTCAAATTGAACTTGTCTTAAAATGATCACATCTAGATGATTCAATGACAATACACCAGGGATTTTGTGAAATTGGAAGCAGTGGTGCGCTTTCACCAACAACCACTATTTTATGGAGATATTTTAGAGGCACATCGTGCGTGCCCCACAAAGAGAAGGCGTGGTACTCGAACCACCGCGCACCCCACAACAATTTAATCCCTGCCATTCACCAAGATGGCGCAATGAAGGCATAAATTGTCCACAACGAATTGGCATATTTTTTTTTGCATTGGAGCAGATGGCGAAAAATTAACTCGCATAGCTCAGAATTTGCGTTGTCCACGTGTTGATCCACTGGTTGATCTCTCCGCCGTTCTTCGTGCCAGGTTGGTCTGAGTTTGTCGGTTTATCAGCGGTTGTCCATGTAGTTCGTGACATTCGAAGATTCACCACATGGACGTGTCAAAACATCATGGGTGGGTTGCTCTAGTCGGAGGTAAAGTAAGGAGTAGGCTACTCCCGAGGGTAAAGTCGAAGGTAAGCTGCCAGGAGTAAATTTCGGTTGCTGTAGTTGAGAGTAGCCTTACTCTGGAGTGAATATTTTAGAAAAAGTGAAATATTTACCTTCGACTTTTACTCCCGGCCAGGGGTAGGAGTAAAGTCGGAGGTAAGCAATTTGTATACATAAAACGCCATTAAGCTCTTTTGAAATTTCCCCATGGATGATCGATTCAGATCTCAGGCTTGGTTCAGCATAAAAATAAAACCTGTTTTCGGAATACACCGCACAATCAGAAACTTGTACGTTCCGGCCAAGAAAGAAAGAAGAATGTTTTTGCGCACTTGTTCGAAAAATATAGGTGTATATTTTATACAGGGTGTATATTTTAGGGGTTTTATTTTTTACTTCGAAAACAAAAAATATCCAATCCCCACATGAGGACATCCTCATCCTCATCATCAATCCCCACATCAGAACATCCATCAGGACATCCTCTTGCTTGCCAGCAAAATGGTTCTGTGGCCGGAACGTGATCACTTTTCAAACGTGGCACTGTTTTGATCTGCAGTTGTGTTTGAAAATTTTGTTTTTTGCAATGCATTTTCAAGTGTGATGCCCCATACCGCGGTGCTCTTTTGTCATGATGCTACACATCCAAGCGGCGGTTTTGGAAGAGCACAATTTCATACGCAGAATGCTTAGCAGTTTTAAGGATTAGGATACAGTTCTATAAGACCTGTTGCATGTAGAGTATAGACCAAGTTAGAGGACGTGATTTGCGGTTGATTGGGGGATTGCTAGTCATACATTGAGAGCAATCAAGGCGGATGATTAGCAGTAGGTAGACAACAAGCATCAGGCAGTGAGGGTAGGCGGATTAGGTCAGGTTTAGTTAGCCCTACTTGAGAAATAGCTAAAAGAAATGCAGCACATCACGTCCTCCTCCACATGTAGACATGTCATTTGGAATTGCTATCGTTTTGAGAGCCCAATTACATGGTAGGCACCATATTGAATGCAGGCATATGGAAGCCATTTCATAAAAAACAGCATATTTGAAATGAGGTACATGTTTGACATGCTCACTCATCCATTGATACCACTTTATACGTGGCAACATCTTGGAAAACTCTTTTGTATAGCCATTTCAAGTGAAAATTCAGAAGGTTGCGCCAGCTCGACACACATCGATTTAAATGGCTATCCCTGCAATGAAAGTTTAAAGGGATTTACACACATCCCACAGGCTGACTCCACCACAAAAGCTGGGAGCAGCTACACCTGGGTGCAAGTCCTGAGGTAACTGCCCCTGGGTGTAACTTTTCGAACAGCAACCGGATTTTACTTCTCAGAGGTAACTACTCCAGGGTAAGCCATACTCTCGAGGTAAGTTACCTCAGACTAGAGCAACCCACCCCATGTTTCACAAAGACAAAACTGTCGTTTTCGTAAATTTGTCAAGATTTGCCAAAACCTGATGCCGAGACGTGAGAACATTTTTGCGTCCCAAAAACGAGCGCATTTTCTTGGAAACTTCTGTGTTTCTTTTTCTTCCATTTTTTCACAAAAGGCGCGAAACTCAAAAGTGAATGAGAAAAGACAGCCGAATTTTTTACCTGTTTTGAAATCGGCACCAACATATTCTGTCATGATTCAAATTTTGAAACGATCTTTGTGCGTGCGCGTTTGAGGAATTCTGACAAAGATTTCGCGCTTTCTGTGAAAATTCAAACCTCCCTTCCTCTCATCTGCTGTTTCTGAAATCACGGCCATACTGTAGATTTAGCTCCAACCAAAATATTCCAACAGTCAACCTTTGCCACCACACCACTAGCACCACCCAGTCATCTACCTCACAATAAATTGCTCTTTCTTTATTTCCTGCAGCCGCGAGCATGGCTGCATTCCTGCACTTTGTCGAAAAGCTTTATTGCTTTCAACTATAGACTTTTCATTGTGAATATCATGTTACTTGTGACCACTGCCTCCTGTTGTGAGATGCTGCTTTTAATTCAACAAAGAAGGGAATGACAGGGACACCCCCATCTGGCCACGGATACTGCCGACCCCTCTGGGTGCTTTCGTTTGGTGAGCAGGGCCGCAGGAACGCACCGGAGCCTTGGTCAGTGCCAGGGGTGGGGCAATGCGACCGATCACCAAGCTCAAATCGAAAGAACGGAAAAACACTCAACCGCAGCGAGGTACCGACCAATGCTTTTTCTTGGGGGTTGAGGTCCCCTGCTCCCTGGTTCAAAGCCGCATGGTGGCGCTCTGCCATGCAGTTGCCTTTGAATTTGTGAACAAATAAAAGTCGGCCATAAAACCAATGCCTCCTGAAGTGCAGGGATACATTTTTCTGAGTTTTCATTGCGTTTACATTGAGCTTTTCAATATGTTGTCCACCGGGACAAGAAAGCCCCCCAAAGTCTTTGATTTACAAGCAGCTATTGTCCTTTTTTGGTATTGTGCGTGTCGTATTCTTCCAGGGCAGGTTTCTTTTGCCGTAGCGTGGAGGGCCCGAAGTATAATTTGAATTGGCCAGATGAGATTTGGTTATTTGGTCAGTTCTGGCAGTTCTGGCTGCAGAGCCATGCATGTGTTTACCTGAGCAACCTGAGCTTTGTGGTTTGGCGGTTTCCAGACTCTACGTGATCGCTGGCACGGGGGAAGTCCTTTGATCTTTTTGCAGCAAGCTCAAGGGACAGGTCTGAGGAACAGAAATGGGACAATCCGCACTAAAAAGAACCGGCCAGCAAGCTCCTTGTTCCATTTGAAGATTTTAACTGAGAATGCTTCACATTCATCCATTCAAATATGCAGAAAAAATTAATTTCTATGCTGAGCCTGCAGTGTTCGACCAAGTTTTCATTGTTGAAGGAATTCTGATTTCACTGAAGCAATCTTCAAATGGAATGAGGAGTATCACATGTTGCACACATTCTGCGCGAACCGCGAAAAGTATTTTGACTTTTAAACTCCAATGCCCAGTTTCTTCGTCTCGAATTAACTTATAATCTGAGATTAGGAGGAGATAATCCGAGATTAACTCTGTGTTTCGTTTCTTCGTTTTTGCATAAAGTTAATCGGTGATTAAATTGCGAGGTTTAAGTTGAGATTAGAAACTAATCGGAGATTATGAATTTGAGTTTTTTCGACTAGGATTATCTTCCAATCGTTGATTAAACTCGGATTATCTGGTTAAAAAGTTAATTCTCCGATTTCGGAGGTTTAAGCCTGTACGGCTGGCTGTGAATGCAAGTAGCCTATTGCACTAAAATGGGGGTTTATCTTTTGGCATAGGTTTTACGTTCAATCCCGTTTTGGAGTTATTTTAGGCACCTTTTGGGCCGATGTTTTATGTAATTTCTTTATGGATGAATTTTTCTCGAGGGTGAAATTTGTTAAAATTTATTTATTTGTACCTAATGATGAGTTTTTCCCCGATGGTGATTTTTCCCAGCGGATGAAATTCCTCCGAGAGGGATTTCCCTCTCGGAGGAATTTCCCTCTCCGAGAGGGAAATTTAATTACCCGGTGAATTTTTTTCTGTAGGATCAATTTTTCCATGAGAGTGAAATTTCTTGTGGGG
>JASGXE010001888.1:0-16034 GCA_030068105.1 Sinentomon sp. SZTP_YWyxl
CTGGAAAGTTTGAGTTAAATCTGTTAAAAAAATTTGCACGAAGGTTCCCCCACCTTCAGATTTAGCGACAGTTCTGATAATATGTTGCTGATATTCATGGATATTCTCCAATTAATTCTACTCTCCATCCTCTGATAAGACTTATTTTTTTTACTCATTCATTGGCACATTGTCGAGGAAAACCCCACTGGACTTTTCCCGAATTTCTTAGTGCAGAGAAGACATGTTTTTACTTTTCATTGACAGTTTGAATTTGCCTTTGAACTGGCAAAGGCTTCTTCTGCTCCCAGTAAGCTACAGGAGTTGCACTTCAAGTATGCAATGGCCCTTGAAGACAACGGAAAGTTTGACGAAGCAGAAACTAACTTTATCAAAGCTGGCCGGGCCAAAGAAGCAGTGCTCATGTTAGTTTTTTTCCAACGTTTTTTTTTGCCATCTGCCATCCTCCTCTTGCACTTGGAAACAAGTAAAAGTTTTCTCAATTGGGCTGTTATCGTTTGCCCTGATGCTCTTCGGAATATTATGCAAAAGTCATGAAATAAAACTCAACTGTATGGATCTCTCGCTTAACACTTTGTTGATTTGGACAAATAGATTGACTTGTGGCATTTTCGAGGATGTAGCATGGAAATTGATGAAAAAGCGACCTGACCTCCCATCAGGCAGTGGGGGTGTGATGTCCTCGCAATGTTGAATTTACTTCATATCCATAAATTGTCATGTGAGCCGATCATGGCCTGTTGTCGAGGAAGCACTAAGGTTAAAGTGGCTGTCCCGCGAAAAACTAAAATGAGAAAAATCAAATTTTGGAAATACCTAGGGTTCATGCAAGGGGTGCACTTGCAGTTGTTTTAATTTGACCTCTGATCATCAGAGGTCAAATGGTCAAATTGATGTTGCTTGCAAGAAACGCTTTCCTTGTTTTTCAACATAGGAGTTTAAATTTAAGGAATGGATGTCCATTAGATATCTCTTCTACTTGCTGATTGCAGATTGTTATTTTCTGCCTCAGTTTTTTGAAACAATATGGGAAAACTTTCTAGATTGGGAGAAGTTAAGGATGATTCGAATTGTCCCTCTTTAGCTTGGTTCTGAATGTTGTATGATCAAAATTCTGACATCATAGGTCGATAGTTTAGGGGGGTATAAACCCTGAAAATGGTGATTTTGGAGAAAAAAATAACGAATTTCATTTTTCACTTCAATATATACTTCAAAGTGTCCTCTTTCAGAAAATCAAATCGGTTTTTGTTATCTCACTTGGTTTTTTCCACAAAAAAATTTTGCGGCACAACTTTAGTATAGCGCCAAGCCTTTTTTTATTGTCGAAAGCACATTTTTTGCTCCTTTTTGAATGTTCTTTTGGCCAGAAGAATGAAATTTGGATGGCTATCAGCAATTGGCTTTCTAAATCCAATAGAAGTGTCAGATATTCAATATCTATCACTTCAGTTGTCTAACAATATAATTTATTTTCATCTCTTTCCACCTTGGTTAGATATCTAAATATTGTTCAAATTCAAATGTGTTTTTCTCCTATTTCTACTTTCCACTAAGTGAAAAAACTTTCGGTTGCATTTTCTCAGCCATTTGCAGAGATACAGACTTCAAATTTCTCACACAAATGTAAAAAAAACTCAGAATTGGAGCTGTGGGACCAGAATTTTGATTTTTTGCCAGGTCAAGAGATAAGTTCTTCAAGTTTCCACCCTGCCTATGGCGATCTCTTGTCCAATTAAAACTTTTGCGAATGAGTGGACAAAACTGCCCTTTGCCCCACAAAGGCATGAACTGACTCTGTTTTCGTTGCCTCAGTGCTTAAAATTCAACTTGATGTTTTCTTCTGGAAATACCTACTCGTAACTCCAGGCACCTACACAATCAGAATTGGGAAGCAGCACAGAGTGTCGCAGAAAAGCATGATCCCGAGTCAACGGTCGAAATCTTCTCAGTCCAGGCCAAAGCTGCATTCGAAAGCAAGGACTATCCAAAGTTTGAAGCACTCTTCCTCAGAGCTGAACAACCTCATTTGGTTGTCAAGTACTACCAGGTGGGTAAACATTACTGGCCGGCTGGGCCAGCTGTTATGGCCTGTGATGACGTGATGTGAACGTGTATGGAATATCCTATCTATAACCTGAGAAACGTACTTTCTGTACTTTCTGTATTCTTGGGAGTGGGGCTGGTGATTCCCTGAACAGGTAGTTGCACATTTTCATTTCACTGTTCCAGTTACACTGTTGCCCACATTTTTGAATGCAGTGGCATTGCAAAAATTACAAAAGGGCATGGCCGCTGCTGGCTAGTTATGCCGAAATGGGCAATGTTTGTTAAAAATTTGTGATGTACCATACTAATTGTCTTGTTTTTATAAAAACTGGAGAGAAATTAAGAAACATACCTACTGTTTGCTCTTCAGCTTCTTGTTTTTCCGATGGTGACCTTTTATTTTTACAGTGTAGTGCCACCTGCGTTTTGTTGCCACTTCACACTTGTCTCATGCTTTCCCCCTCCATCGCTCTTTGACCACCCATCATCCACACAGAAACAACTGAGACTTGTAAAGTTTGCTATTGAAAAGTTATCTTGATTATTAAAAATTTGCAGCCCACAGCAGTGCGGTCAATTTTGGAAGTTGAGTTTTTTACCCTGAGTAGTGTGTAAATTGAGTGTTTCTCTCAGACGAATCTCTCTGGCAGACAAGTGGAAAAGACTTGCTGGAAAATGTTCTCGCAAAATTACAAGAGTAAATGGTCTGCAGTGAAAAGTTCATTCCAGGTTAAAAGCTCAATTTCCAAAATTGACTGCACTGCTGGGCTGCAAATAGGTGTTAATCAAGATAACTTTTAATTTTACCCAATGTCCCCATCAGTAGCGTAAAATAGTCAGAGCGTAAAATCGCATGTTAAACGCATTATCTCTTTACTGTAAAAGTGCCTGTAACTGTAAAAATGTGCCTGTTACTGTAAAAATGCTCAAAATGTTATCAAGCAAGACTAACTTCATTAATTGTTAAAAGGCATTTTTCTCATGTCCAGAGTTCATTGTGAGATGAATAATTGACAATATCTGGGTATTTTCAATCACAACTGCCAAGGAACTGGATTGATAATGTCTCAAGAGCAACTTCAAAGAGAACGAAAATGCCAATTTACGAGATTTGTCATGATTTACAGGAATTCCTCTTACTTCAGAAGAAGCAGCATAATAAAGCGTTGAAAGGCAAAACACTCTTTGGCTACCTCAGGGTGGTAAACGATAGAGTTTGATGCAGAAATATGCAAAGCGCACAAAATATGCATGGCTTACAAAAAATATGAGTACATCATCAAAGAATATGGGTTGGTTTTTGAAATGGTACCAATTTGAATTCACACTTAAGTTCTGGTACCTCAGATGATTTCCCTTAGTTGTTTTTCCATTCGGCTTCAAAATGCTTCTGTGATGTCACGAAAACAAGAATTTCTTGAACTTTGGTTTCCCAGAATGCGGGAATGTGGTCTGAAGCGCTACGTGTTTGCAAGGAATATCTGCCCCACCAGCTACATGCCGTTCAAGAGGAATACGACAGATCGGTGTTATCACGAAGTCAGGGAAGCATGTCTGTTCTGATTAATCAGGGAAAGGGCTGGGAGGAAAGAGGAGAGTACGAACGGGCCATAGAATGCTACATGAAGGTGGGTCTTTATTTCTCCAATTAATTTTGTCTGGCTGTTCGCAATCAGCGCTTCAATGGTGGACGACTTTTTGCCATGGCATTTCAAATCAGAGGGGTGAGTTGCCACAACAGCTGTTTTTGCGAGCCATGTGAATTGTTTTTGCAAGTTGAATAATCTGTAAATGGCAATTGATGTTTTGGATCCCGGTTTATTTATCATCCTGATCCTGCGAACTTCCTGTTCATCGGATTGGAGAATTTGACTAAACACAAATGAACATGCATGTGATTGCAACATCCTACCTTTTTGAACTGGCTGGAAAGAAATGGGAAGGGAGGGCAGGAGAGAGAGAAATGTGGTGGGAGAGAGAGAGTGGGAGAGGGGAGAATTCCTTGCCACAGGCCAAGCCCCCAACTGATGATCAAAACTGAGGCCTTTCAAGCATGTTAGCGCATCTTCCACAATGTTGCTTTTCTTGGAAAAATGGTCTGCATTTTCAAAGTCAGTCATGAATCACGCATTCTCGACCCTTCACATTCATTCTTAAAAATTAGTTAATGCTCATTAACTGCTGGACTTGTTTGTTGCCTTTGCACTTTTATTCTCCCATTTAGGCTGACTCCAGCCTTCTGAGTGACGGTGATAGCAAGGTCAAGGCCTGGAGCCAAGCATCTGAGCTCATCGTGAAATACTTGGATGGGGAGAAAGCTGAGGCTGCTTCAAAGATTTTAGGTTACCACACATTGTTTATAGTTACTGCATTTGTTCCACAGCAAGCTGATATCTGGCACAAATAAACACTGTTTCTCCCACAGCAAGCTGGCCGTAGGCACGAAAATAATCACTGTTCAGAAACCACAAATCATTCTTGTAAAGATTTCGCATCACATTAGTGTAATTGTTAGTCAGTGTGATTGCAACATTTATGTTAGTTTGTCGTAGTGTGATTGCACAGTAGTGTGATTGCAACATGATAATTATTTTATCTAGACTTGCAATTATTAAGATTGCGACGTGGACTATGGCTACAACTGTACTGCTGTTCAGACAGGATTCTCAGAATAATAATCTGTGATTCTTAAAAAGGGATGACACCCTTTTAGCATGATCCTGCCATTTGTTCGACTTCGTGGTTCTGACAACACACAATTGCATGCAGAATAGCTTTTATTCGTCCCTATTCTCACTTTTCAATTCACAACATTCTATTGGCATCTTCGCCTCAACTCTCGAAATGATAATAATTATTGTCATTTACCTTGTCAAAATTAGGTCCGAAATTGCTTCAGGCGCAGAGATACAATTCGGCTGCTCAACTGTTTCTCCATGTCGACAAAACAAAAGAAGCAATTGATGCATTCATTGCTGCAAAGGACTGGGCGAAAGCAAAGAAAGTGGCGCAGAAGTTGGAACCCAGGTATTTTGTTTGTTTTTGTATGATTCACCCTTTCATTTCCATCATCTATATCAGCTTTTCTTAACCCTTACTTGACCATGGGGTGGTCCAATGGACCACCCAAGTCGAAAAATGGCCACAGTTTTTTTTTTTGCAGGATTGTGACAGCCCTGCCCTTCCATGTATTCCTCAGGCAGGGTGGGGGGGTTCAGGGTTGAAAGGGCCAGAACATTTCCCCCAGGATTTTTTGAGTTATTGTCAAAGTGGTCCAATGGACCACCTCATGGTTTTAAATATTTTTCCATTCCGTGAGTGGTCCATTGGACCACAACATATTAATATTGGAATAGATGCAATTGTGTATTCCAAAATGAGAGATCTTTGTATCATGAATGTTGTTTTTGCCAACCGTTGCCAATTCCACGAACTTTTCTGGAAGTTTCTTGGTGTGGTCCATTGGACCACCTCATGGTATTCCCACAATCTGGGGGTGATCCATCAGACAACTGGAATTTTCTCAGTTATTAACAAGTTGGTCTTTGTTATTTTCTCTAGCTTTGAGTAAATTTATGAATCTAAGGCGAAAGTGACTGACTAGGTAGATCAGTGTTGTGGAATAGCTCTCAAAATGGCCGAACAATGGCGACCTACGTCTCAGCCATCTGCATCAAAGCCAATCAATGTCTGTTGTCATTTCTTCTGTCCGATTTTCAATCTATGACTGAAGAAGATCTATTTTTTGACTGATTAGCCTAATTGGATCTTTAATGATGCTTTCTGAGTGGGTGGTCCAATGGACCACCTCACGGTCTAGTTTCGACTATTTTTTTTTTTTTATTTTTTTTTTCTGAAGGACAAAAACAAAAATGCAGCTTTGGGCAATGCCATGCTGTTCACTGGCACTGTTTTGAAGAGTGTGGGTGATATTTTGGAATTTGGAATAAGAACCAGTGTTTTGTGATGTTTTGTAAAAAGTCAGTATTTTTATGCGCATAAGCACCAACCATTCACCAGTTCAGAGCAATTTAAAAAAAAACACGGACTGCATTCATCATTGTTCCCACATAAAATCAAATCTCACATCGAAGTTGAAAGTTTGAAATTATCACACTGTTGAAATGTCTAACTGATTTAAAAATTTAAGGTCACAAAGATGACACTGGAAAATCAAGGCAAAATCACGTTTTTTGACCTATCGCATCCAAAAAGTATGGGAAGAATCGGTGCTATCTCAACCAAAATTTGGGTCAGAGCTCAAAATTGATCAAATAAAATATAAATTGACCCCATGACATGCTTTCTAGGTTAGAAGTGGGGGAGGTCCAATGGACCACCGCATGGTACTCCACGGTGCTAAAAGAGCACGGTAAAGTAAGGGTTAAACTGTGCGCCGCGGCGCACCGGTGCGCCGCGAAGCGAATTGCGCTGCGCCGCCAAGACGAAAAAAATCTCGAAAGTTTTTTTCCTGTTTCAGAGGTCAACGTTCAGTTCAAGTCAAAATGAAAATCGGCAAATGTTGGGTACAGTTTTCGACAAATTCATGCACGTCGACAGCATTCAATCCCAAGCAAATCTTTTCTTTTTCCAGCCGCACGCTGACCATTCATGTTCTCTGTTTGACACCCTCGTCCATTCATCAATTCCCGTACGCCGAAATTTTCAATTCGCGGCATTCCATTCGGCGCTTCCCATGTGCGCTCTGTCTGTTGGTCGCAACTCCCATTTCACGTCACAAGATTGAAAAAGGCTGTGCATACGAAACTCGACTCAACAGTGAACAGAATTTTTCAACAACTGCCAAAGTTGGGCTTCGAATCACCCCGGGGGTTGTGTGAAAAAATGCTGTTTTTTGAAAAAAGTGAGCATTCTGGAACCTCAAATGGTGCCCAGAATTTCTGGGCACCATTTGAGGTTCCATATTTTTAAAATTTCTTCCCCTTCGGGGAGGGGGACACCCCCTCCCCCGGCGTTGTGCTTCAAGCAACGCTTCGTCGGGGGCGTACTTTTGCTCGGAGCGCCGCCAGCGATTGCAGAGATACCAGATGTGCGCCATGAGTTCAAAAGTTTAAGAACCACTGATCTACATAATCTCGTCCGGAGATCATAATGCAGAAACACAGTACCCCTGGCGTTACTCATCGAGCAAGTCAAACATTGCGTTCCAGACAATAAAGCCTTGACGTGGACCTTTTCCTGGTTTTAACGCCATGCTTTATGTTTTAATTTAATTTAATTTAATTTAATTTAAACACTTGCAAGGGCACAGCCCCGCAAGCCAACAAAAAGAGACTTAAGCAGCTAACAAGCATTGTCCATAGTGGTAAAAAAAGGTAAGTAATTCCTCCAACAAACAGAAATGGTAAATTCTCCAACTAACACATGGACTGAAAAAAAAAAAAAAAAAAAAAAGCTTACAAATGAAGATCAAACCCTCTCTTGAAACATATCATGCGACTGCTTGGAGAATATTCATTTTAAAACTCCTCAAACTTAAGTCTCTACCAGAACCAAACCCTTTTATCCAGACAGTTCCAGTCATTTACAGTCCTAACAACGAATGAGATTTCCCAACATCCTTACTAGCACGGATAGAGGCTAATTTAAAATTATGATCATGTCTCCCCAAATAAGTGGGAGGAAGCAGATTTTTTTCAAACTGGACCATCCACCAACATTGTTTAGTCCCTGGAAAAGGCCCGCGAGTCTAGAGACCCTCCGTCGCTCAGCAAGGGAGCTCCATCCTAATTCAGATATCATACATGTTATGCTGATTTCAGGATTGTAACAACCACAGACAAAACGTGCTGCCCTACGCTGAACTCTTTCGAGTTTTTCAACATGAATCAAGCGATGCGGATCCCACACTGCAGCAGCATACTCTAGAAGTGAACGGACTGAGACAAAATAAACTTTTTCTTTAATCTCTTTGCTTGCACGATGAAAAGTTCTTCGAACAAGCAATAATGCTGAATTAGCTGTTTTTTACAACACGTTCAACATGCTTACCCAGCACATGTTTTTGTAAAAGTAACACCTAGATATGTAACACTATCACAGAAATGCAACTGAATATTGGAAAGACTGTATTTTCCAAGAAATGGATTTGTTTGTTTGTGAAAGAGATTACAGAGCACTAAACATTCAAACGCATGCCCCATTTTAAGCACCACATCTCAACACGACACAGATCATCTTTCAAGGATTGGATATCACAAACAGATGTTATTTCATTTATTATCACACAGTCATCAGCAAAGAGGAAAGCTTGACATGAGAGACTTGAAGCAAGTCATTAATATAGACGGAAAATAACAAAGGCCCAAGGACACTTCCCTGCGGGACTCCAGAAGTCACACTGCCAACACTTGAAAATGCATCTCTTACCCTAACCTGCTGAGTTCGGTCAGAGAGGAAATCAGCCACCCAAGTGATAATAATATCCTCAACCCCAACCATTTTAAGCTTTTCTATCAAGGCAGCATGTGGAACCAAATCAAAAGCCCTTTCAAAGTCTATGAAAACTGCATCCACCTGACCTCCTTTATCTAAGACATCAGAAATTCGTTGCGAGAAACTAACCATTGAGTTTCACATGAAAACCCTTTTCGAAAACCATGCTGAGCAACACTTATAGCACCCTGTCTTTCTAACCAATCAAAGAGGTAGTCATAGACTAAATGTTCCATCACCTTGCAACAGCCACTTGTCAGGCTGATGGGACGATAGGATGCGGGGGATTTTTTATCACCTTTTTTAGGAATGGGTTGAACAAATGCATGTTTCCACCGCCCAGGGAGTTCTCCAAGCAACAGAGATCTCTTCATAATGACCAGCAAGTACTTAGCAAAAGTGAAAGGGAATAACTTAATAAACCTAAAAGAGAACACGTCCATCGTTAGGCAGTTAGTATTAGGCATTTTCTTTATCCATCTCACTATTTTCTGATAAGTTATAATATTGTCAACAAGCATATCATCTCCAACACCCAAAACACCTTTGGTAGGTTGACTAGCAGCAGAGAAGATGCTGGTAAAATGGGAATTCAACAAGTTGGCCTTATCCAAATCTGAATGCCTGAGGATACCCTGCCCATCCTGTAAGCAGTGAATAGAATTCTGTGACCCTCGAGTAGACCTAACCAAGTTCCACAATTTCTTAAAATTATTTCTTCTACCTCCTTTACATAGGTTAGCAATGTTCACTATGAACTTTCACCTTCAGATTATTCAATTCTTGAAGCAGCAATCTATGCGATTCTTTGTGTGCAATGGATCGGCCTCTTAGTTTAAATTTCCTCTTACATCTGTGCTCTAGGTTTTTGATTTTCTTGTTGAACCAAGGTGGGCGAGAACATTCACGTTTCACAACAAGGGGGACTGCAACTTGATGTTTCAGAACAATGGTCGAAAACAATTCCCACATCTGGTCAAGGTTTAAAGAAGATGCTTGCATTAGAAAGCCAGGAAGATCAGCTGCAATAGCATTTTCAATAATGGGCCTGTTAATTTTTAAAAACCTCGGTGAAAAATGAGTGTCAGGCGTACAGACAGTATTTATCAGGTTGAGATCAACATACACTGACATGACTGTGATCGCTCACTCCCTGTGTGACCACAACATCCTTGACCAGATCAGAAGGTCTAACCAGAAAAAGGTCAAGGATATTTGAAACTGAAGAAGTGATCCGTGTGGGAACATTTACAATCTGTTTAAAATGAAAATCCTGAGAAAACGTAAGTGCCTTATTGGAAATAGTGGTATCTGGGAGACTGCTAGGGACAGACAAAGTATTCCAGTCAATGTGTGGAAGATTAAAATCACCTCCAATTATTAGATTAAAATCACCTCCAATTTTCACATGGATTGCAAGAAAACGATTCTCTGTCTGTCAGTAAACAACTGTCTTGGGGAAGTTTTGAAAAAGATGACAAAATCCCATTGTGGCTTCCTCTGGAAAAACTCCTTTCTTCAAGCAAGCAGATTGGGAAAATATTTTTGGTACTGGTTGCATCCACCTTTAAAATGTTACACAAGATTGATCGGACGGAATTGATTTGGAATTTGTGAATTCCCTTTGGAGATGGTGTCTTCTTCAATTTCAAGAATTTATTTGTTGTGTTTCATTGCGTATTGCAGGATGCGCGCAGTGGTACTTCTCTGTGTAGACATGGCATACCCCAAAAAGTGCCAATGGTAGAAGAGTGCATTTTTGTACTTGAATGGGATTTGGTTTTCATGCACGACACTCTCTCAAACAGGTATGAATCATACGTTGATGCTGCCTACAAGGATTACTTGAAATCGGAAGGCAATATGGAACAGCTGGAAAGTGTCGATCTAATTGGTGCTCTGGATGCGTACGTTCAGCAAGGCCAGTGGCAGAAGTGTCTAGAGGTTGCCAAACAGAATGGACCCCAAGTTCTGCATAAGTACGTCGCTCAATATGCAACTCAACTCATCAAGGTTCGCGAAAACGTGGTTATCTTGGATGAGGTTTTTTGCTCAAAATAACCTGTTTCAGATTGTATGCCTGAACAGCACCAAACCCCTTCCCTAAAGCTCCTGTAAGCTAGACAACTACACCATTTTGACCTTTCTCAATGTTTAAAAGATTGTCGAATCAATTATTCTTTCTCACATAGATGCTTCATCAGCATTTACCTGCCATTCGTATGATGTTTGTGAACTGAACTCATTTTATCACACACCTTGTCAATGTTACAACGAATTGCTATGAAAATTGTATTCATACTGAGATGGATATGATAAAATATGATTTATAGTGGTGTGATCACTTGACCAGTGAGCAATGACGTTTGACGACGATCTGAAATCTGACCTTGGGTGACTTGCTTTGCTGGCTGATTGATTGGCCATGGTCGAGATTGAGGAAAATGGAAAGTTCAGCGTCAGCATGGTTGAAATCAGTGCTTTCAAATCAGCCACTTGTCTGGGTTTGACCGGATTTCAATTTGCTTCAATTTCTTTTTTCTTTCTTATGACCGCCATTCAAAACCAACTACTCCTGAATTAATTTTTTTCAGAGCGGTGGAGCTGAAAGTGTCTTGGATCTCTACACAAAGTACTCGGCACCTGCATATTCGCAGAACTATAACATTTACAGACAAATGATTGGTGCCCTTCTTTCAAGGTCGAATCTGTCCACTTTAGAAGCATATCCAACTTGGTCAAAACTGCGCAATGTGCTTCACCAACTGGTAAGGGACAATTATTTTTTCTCATTCGGTCGTATGCACCAAAGCCACTAACCCTAACCCTAAGCTTGAAAAAAGTCAATTCCACCTTCAGATGCACCTTTCTCACGTAGGAGAGATCTGGTCTGGGTAAAGTTGCGGGTGAAAGCGCTGCCATGTATTTCTCCATCTGATTTTGCATTTTACCCGCAATTGCGGGTAAAATCAGGACCACATCTCTCCACCGCAATGATGGAAAAGGAATACTGTTGTGCATAGAAATCAAAATTTCCAACAGATCTCGAAACATAAAATTTTTATGTTTTGAAATCTGTTGGAAATTTTGATTTCTTTCTATGCACAACAGTATTCCTTTTCCATCGTTGAGAAAGGTGCATCTGAAGGTGGAATTGACTTTTTTCAAGCTTAGGGTTAGGGTTAGTGGCTTTGGTGCATACGACCGATTGTTTCAGTGTATGCTGTATGAAGCAAAACTTTTTGCCCTTGTTCATTTTTTATTTTTTAAATATTTATTTTTTTTACTTGAGCTCGAAGTTCAACATGGGTATAACAATAACTTTACCGTGACAAAATGGTATCGTAATAAAAGGCAATTGTTAGGCATGTGGTCACATAGCATGACTGTTGGATGCATTAGGCACCATTCTCCCATCACTTGGAGCTCCGATCTTGGCTTTCATTCTTGGTACAAAGAGCAGTTCACTTCAGCTTTTTTTTTTCAATTTGTCTCGTATTTTCACATGTACGGCTGTTAGATTTTGTTTTTGCTTTGAACTCAGAACTCAACATCAATAATTCATCATATTTTTTGCTTCAGAGTGAGAATTTGGGCCGCTCAAAGGATGCAGGTGGTCCGATTCATGACGAATTCAATCGTCTGCTGCTGATTGTCCACTACTGCGCAAACAGGTGTGCTTTCCGAAGCAACAAAACACTTGACAAGCTGGCAGCAAAGCTTTCGGTCTCTCTGCTGAGATACAGCAACATAATTCCAGTCGACAAGGCATTCTACGAAGCAGGAATCGATTGCAGGGTATGTGGGAAAGTTAAAAAATTGGCTAAGTTCCAAGTGTCTAACTTATGCCATGATTCTCTTCTTCACTTGAGAGAAGCATGACTGAAGAGTGAAAACCTGGATATCACTGCATCAGGAACCTTGCAACATCTTTCAACGCTGACTCTAGCGTAAAGAAGGTTCTTGAAACAGGCTTCTCCTCAACTTCTTGCCATTTGCAGTCGATGCAAAAATTTGGGGAAATTTCCTTCTCTTTTGGGGACAACTCCAAAGTTTCCAGAAACTCATTTTTTATGACTGGGACTGGAGTCTGGAACAGAACATGGAACAGAACTCATTTTTTATGACTGGGACTGGAGAAATTGTATCTTTGTTAATTGAGTGGCACAGTCAAATGTTGAGAATGATGGCAAAAAGTGTACATACATTGCACACTTTCTGCAATGTATAGTATATGTATGCAAGTGTACATACTTTGCACACTTTCGGACATACATTCTTTTCAATGTATGTACAAAGTGTATAGTGGCGGCGGAAAAAGATTACTCATACAAGTGTTTTTCCCATCTAACTGTTGCCTCCGAAACTTTTTTTTCTTTCTTTTTACTCTTATGCATTTGGTAGAAATTAAAGCGCCAAATTGCAACGGAGCATTCTAGAGGTGTCAGATTTTGACATTAGTGATGAAAGAGGATCTTTTATTTCAACAGCATGGAGTTTTTGCTAAAATCTCAAGAATGGACATTTTTCACATGTGTGGGTAATCTTTTTCCGCCGCCAGTATACATACATTGAAAAGAAAAGTGTTCATTTTCAAGAGAGGCAAACAATACCTGTCCGTCGTATCATTCAACATCGGTCAACATTCAGTGCCTTAACCTTGCGTTGGTTCATTGTTAATTGCATTCATGTCATTGTGATTGCTCCATTGCCATGGTGCATGCTGTGTTCTGACGCTGCATGCCGATCACATCTGAAAAAGCACCTTCCAAGTTTTATGCAAGGAAACATTCTGGGAACACAAACGTTTTCTGATGTGGGCGATGTCTTATTTTGTTTCTGTTCTTGCAGTCGGTTGGCTGGGATAACAGTGCATTCGTATTTCTCAACTTCTACCTTGACCTGTACGATGCAATCGAGGAGGGGTCAAGTGGTCGACTGGACACGTCCGATTTGGCCGATACCGACATACCGCTGGAAGTGCCATTGCCCAGCCAGCCGTATCTCGATGCAAGGCAGCATGAAGATATCAAAGAGTGGGTTCTCGCCATCTCAATGGATCAGAAGATTGAGCAGGTTAGGTCAGAGTGAGGAAAACTGCATTTCCAGATTTGAAATTTTTCTGATGACAAGGTTTTTCTGATTATCTCAGCAGGACTGATAGGGGCCTGATGGGGTCCCCAGCCTAATTTTAATTTGTAGGGGCTCACACTATTTTCACGCTTCAGCTGCAATTTTGCATTCATACCGGAGAAGTCCGAATTTGGAAAAAATGCAAAACCACAACCAGTGGTGGATCCAGCCGTTCACGATGGAGGGAGTCGTGTGGTGCCTCGCAGCTGAGGTCTCTGTCAGCGTCCCTGTTGGTGTTCCAAGGAGCAGAGGCCCTGGCAGGCCGCAGGAGGTCGAGGATGGCAGAAGTAGTGAAGAAATTCTGAAATTGTAGGCACAAAATCGCAAGGTTTTCTCAAACCGCAGTGATATTTCTTTTATCTTTCATTGAGCAAGTTTTCAAAGTTTAACGTTTCATAAATATCAGTTCACCTCCTCATTTATTGTTGATGCTTCTTGATATACCAGAAAGTGTTTTTGCGAAGAGTGGCAGAAAACTGGAACCATGGCATGTTCCATTTACATAGGCCCAATTCATTCACATTTACCAAACAGATAATGACAATATGGAAACACAATTGTTGGATTTCAAGAAGAGAAGAAACTTCGCAGAAAAACTTTCTGTCTTCCTGATAAAGAATTGAAAGTTCACAGTTAATTTCCATGTGTGATTTGTCAGTTAATTAATTGTACTTTGCTTTGCCTGAAAAGCCCAATGAAGGCTATTGATGACATCCCTTTCACCGAAACAACCTTTGTTTGCCTTTCTATTCAATTAGGCTCTTCCTCAGGACGACAGAATGGTATTTGAAGGATCCCTTGTGGCTGCCAATGGTGCAAAATCCTCGGCATGTGTAGTAACTGGATATCCAGTCCTTGGCCCAATGGTTGATTTTAAACGATCTGGAAGGTCGGCCAATAAGGACGATTGGAATAAGTTGATAATGGCTGCAAAGCTGGCACCAAGCGGTCCACTCAACGACGTCCTTCAGTTTGTTGGGAAGTGGTGTGAAGGACTGCCATCCTTTAATTTCTAGTCTGGGGCGATTTTGTTCTTCTAGATGTTCATTGTGTGGACAGTGCACCCTCTTGAAACAGTGTGATGTATAGCGGCGGCAGAATTTTTGTCCTCTTTTACAAGCAAGGCCAAAATCTGACACTCTCGAAAGTTCGGTTGAAATCTGGCACTTTAATTTCCACCGCCTGCACAAGAGAGAAAAGAAAGAAAGAAACGTTTCGATGGCAACAGTTAAATTAAAAAAATACATGTGTGGGTAAATTCCACCGCCACAATGCTGTTCCAATCTCACCATTTTATGTTCTGTACCGAGTTTCGATTCACAATAAATAGCTTTGTGTTTTAGTCACATCGAAACATTTGTTGTTTTTTTTAATCAGATTAGATGGCAGACAATAAAATTCACCCACCCACCACTATTGACTTCTTCCTTGCTCCGCCAGACAATGGGTGGCAAGACGATGCTTGCTTGCTTCTGAGTTGCAAAGGAAATTTAGACATGGTGTTAAATGGCTGATATTTGCCACTCAACTTGGGGCAAGCGTAACCCACGACTGGATCTCGTCGCCCACCATATGCTTTCAAAAGTGCATTGATTTGCATCTCCTTGCACAAGCATAGACGCAAGCATCGCAACGATGAAAAAGAAATAAGCGTTGTGCATAGCATAGAAATTAAATTTTCGCAACACAAATGAGAACATGAGAATGAGCAGCAAGTATTTCCATAAGGTGTCTTTCCATGCGGCCGAATATTTCTTACACATGTCGAAGTCTATGTAAATTCGAATCTGCAAACCAGACCCAGTGGTGTGCAACACCATGCGTTACTGGTTTCAAAAACTCTCTACACCACTGCAGGGAATGGACTGTAGTCCAAGATTAGCGGCCGCATGCACCAAAGCCATTAACCCCAACCCTAAGCTTCAAAAAAGTCAATTCCATGTTCAGATGCACCTTTATCAACGATGGAAAAGGAATACTGTTGCGCATAGAAATCAAATTTTCCAACAGAGTTGAGAAAGGTGCATCATTGAGAAAGGTGCATCGTTGAGAAAGGTGCATCTGAACATGGAATTGACTTTTTTAAGCTTGGGGTAGGGACAGGGTTAGTGGCTTTGGTGCGTACGGCCGTAGATGTAATAGGGAAGAAATGTGCGAAAACAAGAAGACAGAAAAGAAAGTTGAAAACGAATGAAAACAATAAAAAAAAACAAGCAAGAAAGGACAGACAGAAGCGACGAAATAATAAACACATTCCGAAAGAGGTGCACACATAATGCGCTATTACATGGATTACATGATTCTGTTCCTCACAAGTTGCTTTTCTGCCACCCCACTTCGGAGCATTAGTCCAGCAGTCCATCACAATCACCTGAACCAGTTTTACGACCGAAAGT